>JACEOJ010000079.1:3568820-3585126 GCA_013761285.1 Campoletis sonorensis | reverse complement strand
TCTCTCTCTCTCTCTCTCTCTCTCTCTCTCTCTCTCTCTCTCTCTCTGTTTCTCTCTTTTTTTCGCTCTTAACACAAAATCTTTACTGAGACTCGTCTGACTATGAACCGACGTACCGACCGTTACCACTGCCTACCCCGAAGCTAAATAGCGTCGTTGCAGTCTTCATACTGCATCAGGTTCGTTTGGCGTTCCTTAGATTTTAACACACAGGCGTTGCCAAGCGCTCACGAGTCAGTCTTTTCCTTATACTCATCTTCCTTCACAGAATATTTATCTTTTTTTTATTTATATTTTTTCTGCGACCGTGCGCAGCACAAAACTGATAAAGTATAAACCAGCAGCGGAGATTGAAGACTTTCAAGTAAAAGATGCGCGTTTATATATATTATACATTCACACAAACACACACACACACACGCTTACAGACACTTTGAAACCGGCATATATGTTTGTACATGTGAACCATTAGTAGAATATATTCCTAGAAGGGAGGAGAGACGATGGGAACGAAGTATTACAAGAAGCTATAGTCATACACGCTGGCTCTCGAACCAAGCAATGAACAGAAAGAGCGAGAGGGAGATTGGCAAACGGGGAGAATGCGGAAGTTCGATGGCTCTTCTCGCGCCTCCGGGGTCGCCGGGTTCTCGACGCCATTGCCCACCAGAGAGCGAGATACCACAGAGGGATATGTTATTCTCACGAACGTATATATATACGTATGCCGCACCATGACATAGACCTATCGCGCCGCGAGTAAACTAATGGAGTTTATGGGTCGCTTTTAGTCGGTGATGCTTGCTCGTCTTCTCAACTGAGATGAGAATCGAGAGTGGGTCCCGTTGACGGAACGTACCTCCTTCGATACACCCATGATGGCCATGTATCTACTGTCCTAAAAATGCACGTGTGCTGATGTTATAAATGATAAATGCAAAAGAAATCCAAAAAAATGATAAGCTGAAAAAAAATTGCGTTATTTACTTATTGAAAAATTTTAAATCCCTTAAGCATTTTTAATGGTATCGACTTCTTAGTGTTTCCTCATAATGTATGCTAAATGTAGGTCATGATGTGAATCTGACTCGTCAAATAATCTCGCCCCAGGAAGTCCAATCGAAAGAACCGATTTTTATCCTTGGATTTGTGTCAGGAAGCTCGATAAGAGAACCTTGTGCGACGATAGTCAGAGGACTCCCCGCAGGATCTGGATCTTGGTACAAAGCTTCTCGCAATTTTAGTCACATACGCAAGGCACTCAGATTGAGCCTAGCAGAATGAGAAGCACACGGACACATCGCCTGCCTTCAAGCTTTTTACCCTACCGTTCGTTCTCTTTAGCCGCATGGTGATTCACCCCTCATCGGCGGTGCGAGGGCGATGTGAGAAAGACGAGAGAAGAGAAAGCTATCAACGACGTCAGGGCAATGGTTGCGGCGGTGGAGGTTTGACGCACACACGAGACCGCAGGAACGTCCTACGCCGACAGGCACCCACACACATATAGATATATATTTATATATATAGGATACATGAGAATTCAAGGAGACCGTGTTCTGTGTAGTTCCATCTCATCTACCGATGGAACTCTCCCGTACAGCACCGGAATACGACAGAGTAGGCGCCTGTGAGCTCACCCCTCTAGAGATCTCATCATCACGCTACCCCACGAGATTCACGAGAAAGAAAGAGAGAGAGAGAGAGAGAGAGAGAGCGAGAGAAAGGGAGAGAGGAAGCGAGGATAAGAGGGGCGAGAACTTGGGTGAGAAGGATGGACGAAGGACCGCGCGCAACCCCCTTCAGGAAAGTCAATACCTCCCGCCATGATCGCACCTTTTCAAATACCTATACCGACAGCTCCACCTTTACACTCTTTGCACTGCAGATCCTTCTTTCTTTCTAATATGCACGAAATCGCACACATTTTTTATACATTTATTTACAAAAGGCGGTTTTAGCAGGGGTTTAACAACATTTCTTAATAAGATTGTCTTCAGGCTCAGGGCAGTGGTAGTTTAAGTAAACAAAGAAACTTCAGGATAAACAAATAGAGAATAATCGACCAGAGGGATGAAACGTAACTGCCAGGGATGATATTTTATAGTAAAACAGGTCAGCGTGCTAATGAATTTGGTGGCGTGAAAAGTACCTTCATTTTCAAAGTTTTTATCGTAATGAAAACGATATGTGTACAAATATAATTGTACTGGAGAAAAGAGGAGGAGGAAAGGCGCTTCGGAAACAGCGAAAGAAAATGAGAAGAAACTGGAGTGAGGGTTGTTGGTTGGATAACGCTATCGTCGTCGTCATCCTGGTCCCGGTTATCGGGATACAGAAGGTGAATTTCCACTGGTGCTTTCATTTTTTTTAATATATTGGCTCAAATTTTCCAGCCAGCTCTGCTGTAGACTGACGCCCCCTTCCTCTCGCTCTGTATTGCTGATTTTGTTTCTCTCTGGCTGTCGGATTTTTCCTCATCTTCCAGGGTGTCCGCAAAAGCTCTAGAGGGAACGAGAGCAAAGCAAGGACTTTTCTATGATGAGGGTGAGAAAACGATGGGCGAGAAAGAGAGGCGAGATCTGGTCGTTTGCCGTGGGTATCGCGTCACGTTGCATTAGCGAAGCGTTGAGGTGCCCTACACGTCCTCTGGGTTTCCTCCATTCCACCGTACCATCGTTCTTTCTCTCGTTCACTCTTTTACTCTTCTTATATATAACGATAACCTATCTCTACGCTCCTCCAACCATCACCGCGACAACCTCTGCCTTCGATCCTTCTCACTTATCCCTCTCTCTCTCTCTCTCTCTCTCTCTCTCTCTCTCTCTTCCTCTTTCTCATCCCCTCTCAATCCTTTTTTACCGTGTACTCTGCGCAGGAATATAAAACGCGTTTATATCCAAGCAGACCTGGCGTTTTCAACCCCATTTCGCGTCGGACGCGCGGACTCGATGGTCCCAAAGAAATCGACTCAACCATCTTTCGTCGCGAGGACATTCAATATTGCTCCTCCACCTCCTCGTCTTTCGTCCTCGGTCGTATTTCTTTTTTCACTTCACACACGTTCCTTTTGTTCCATTTACGTACGTTCCTTTCGATCAATGATATTTTAATCCGGTAAAACGAAGTGATGTTCGAATTTCCAATTTATTTGAGGGGACAACGGATAGTAAACATCATGAAAATAATTATGTTGATATGTTACGCGGTTTTGAATGGCTGACTTTTTAATGAGGATTCCACAGTATGGATTTACCGATCGCATTATTCGGAATCCACAATGTAAAACTGTACTACGTTTGCCACAAAGCGTATCTATTCATGATTTTCAGACTGGGTATACAGCGAGACACAGAGAAAACAATATCGTCTGTCATGAACCTAAATGTTCGTAACTGGAGAACATTTCACTGTTACAAACATGCGAAACGTACGAAATATACATCCAACCCACACACACACACACACACATATATAAATACATGGATATGCTTTAATGTTTTGCAGGCAAATCGCGAGAATTAATTCGTCGATTTACGATTATATGAAAATACTACGTGGTTGGATAGTTTGTACAAAACGTTGATCTGTATAATATAAGCGTAACCAGGTAGATGTATAGCACGTTGTATATCAGTGCAAAGCATCGACCTATCAGCCTTGTCTATGAATCAGAAATCGCGTTTGAATAATCCCACTAGTATGTTCGTATATATTTGTGGTGGATGAATACTCCCACTCTGAGCGATACTCTCAGTTATAACCGTTACTGTTTATACTATCGACGGGTTTTGCGTGATCAGAATTTCAATTTCCAGCAGAATCGAAAAATTATATATACGTATACAGCGAATTTAATCTACCGAAGTGAATGGGCTTGGCGTGTACGTATACGAGCTGAAAAACAAACGTACTCAAGAGTGTGTGTGTATCGCAATCGATGAAATATTGTGGACATAACGCTGAATTGTTTTTTTTTTTTTATATATATATTTTTTTTAATCACGATTGTCAGAGATGATGGTATTTCATTGGGAGATATTATTAGAAATTATGACTGAAAAATAATTGTTTCCAGGACAGGGCACGTCCGTAACCTATTTCGTTGCTACATTTTATCCGACGAGCCGATTTGCATGAAGTATATACACACGAAGAACAAAAGACTCTGCGCACTCTTCTGTCTCTCGTTGAATATACATATGATATAAGGTGGGTCCCTCCAGAACTGTGACTCCACGGCCTCGTGACACATAGCCCGTGGTCATGTGTTACTATTCTGGTACGTGTACGTCACGGTACTGGCACGGAAAAGAGCATACGGTAGAGTATTGGTACATGAAAGTAGTTGCGAATCTATTCAGACTGCAATCTCATCTCTTGGAAGATAATTTGAATCCTGGGTAAAACATTCTTTTTGTTGTTTTTTCTATTTGATCGTAAGAAGTTTCAGTATTTTGAGAACACAAGCATTCGTATATGCAAAGCGTACTATCGTGTAGTGCCTCGTTGCCAGGAGGCAGGAGGGAAATAATCAATGACAGTGCAACGTGCAACTTTGCGATGCAGCGATGCGTTAGCAACGCAGTAATGTATAATAATACGATGTAAGGAGAAACGGGAGGAGGAGACTTACCTCGCTCTCTCTCTTTCTCTCTCTCTCTCTCTCATTCTCTTCCACTCTTCTCCTCTTTCGTTCTCTGCACTTCCGTCCGAATACACCATAACAAGAGATCAACGAACTGAGATCTACCGCATCAAGTTGTAAGAGAAAGATAAAGGGCAGTCTACGACAACAAAATAATCACGCCCTAGGCGACTAAAAATCAGGTATTTTTATTTATTCATTTAATTGGGATATACTTTGTAGCTACTTGTAAAAATTTCCAATAAAAAAAATGAGAGTAATGCACTTTAGTGCACGATCCGTGCACACCCGAAAGTGATAGAGTTACGGTACAGGGACTCGATCATGACTTTGTCGAGCGTTCGTTTCTTGGGGGGTCGTGCATGAAAAACATTCGAAAAACGGAAGCAAAGTCCTTAATACTTCCGGTTCCATACAATGCAATTGCTTAATAACTACGTTTATGTACATCGATGTATGACCAAGTAATATCGTTCAATAGAGTTTTTTCATGGTAACGAACAAAAAAAAAAATTCGACGCCCTCTCACGTACTGTTTAACCCTGAACGCGGTTCTACGAAATGTGAACAGATCCTTGTTTGTCGTCATATAATTTCGATAAATCTGCATTTTACAGATGTATTTGAAATATTGAAAATTTTTCATAACGTTCGACGCGCGAAACTTGATTATAAAACGTTCCGGCCAATTGTTGGATGGAACGATCGATTTTCACGTTAGATGCGTGCAGTCCTTGTAAACTGGTCGTTAACAACGAGGGTAGTAACGAAGGGACGTCGGCAGCACGACATACAGAAGAGTATATAGTTTTATGCAATGTCAGTCGGAGGGAGTGCGAGGCAGACGCGGGAGAAAGGGGACGATAGGAGTAACAAGAGAGGATGAGGGAATGGGCGGTAAGGGGAAACGCGTGCGAGGAGACAAAGCGTAGTAAATGGAGAACGAAAAAGGATATAGGGATGTACTGTAATGCACGTAGGGGAAATAGCGAGTCAGTACAACCGAGACAGACTGACGAAGAAGTACGGAGATAGGGAAAAAGCATTGGTGTACGCGCTTCGGATGTATTTTATCTTTCTCTCTCGTGCGGCCAAGCTCGGGGAATGTGGAGACGTTGCACATAACGCCAACGAATGCTGCAATGCGGCGATGTCAGCGTTTTAATTGAAAACGTTACGTACCTTCTTATATATATATTTATATCTACATGTTTCACCTTTTGCTGTACCAAACCGTGCTTTGTCGTGTCTACATGTGACTTTACCAGGACGTTATATGCCCGTCTCAGTTTCATCAGCCACGAGCCCCGGTCATGTGGCTGTCAATTGCAATTAAAGACCAAGGACACGGCTTGATTGCCAAAAAATAACAAAATTTTTCAGTACTATTGATGCTCTTACGAATGTCTGATATTTACATGTGCCTCTATATGCACAAATATTAAATTATTATAGCTCTGGAGAATGAAAAAAAAAGAAATGGATGTGGAAATTACTTGGAAACAGGAGAGATATCTTGGTATCTTTGTCTTTGGCGCTTTCGCTAAACGAGACACGTTTACGAGGCGTATGTATTAGACGATGTAGTAGTTGAAGCAAAAGGGCTATGGTCTGGGCGCCTACTTGTCGTTGTGAAAAGTAGATGTATATAGAGGGTTGAATAAAGACGCGAAACCTGAAACTCAGACCATGCATAAAAGAGACCTCCAGCAGGGGCGCAGCAAGAGAAAGAAGGAGAAAGCGCGAGTGAGAGGCTAAGAGAAAGAGAGAGATGCATTGTTTACAGTAATGAAGGCGTAAATAAGTGATGAACAGGAGCACCGAGTCTCGCCTCCACCGTCGTCGCCGCCGCGATCGATCTCGGGGTAGACTATGGGCAAAAGGGCGGTACGTTTTGCACGCGCAGGATAAGACGACACGATAGGCACTGGTCTTTTGCTGACAACGGGACAGACCAACATCATCGAACCTTCGTCCCCTTTTTTTGACCCTCCGAACAACCTAAACAGAACCTTTCACCATGCGAATGAGAAGGGGGAACGTTTACATTCTGTCGCTTCATTTCCTTTTCCATTTTCGCAATTCTACAGCCGCGACGAATGCGCATATCTTTCAGACACTGAACACGAGAGTGCGTGCTTGATGGAGAACCATGCGGGAGCACTCACTCCGATGTGAGGGTATCTTTCATAACGCGTTGTCATGTACTACGTACCGCCAGGAATCGATCAACGGTGCAACGAGACACGAGAGAATATCCCTGGGCAGGAAAAACCGATTAAGTCTGTAATTAATTTTAAGTCTTATTTCGTTTTTTGAATATAAAATACCCACAAAAATGCCAGTCCGCCATAATTAAGACGTTCGCGCAAAAACAATGTTGATAAGACGCAGTTTTAATAAATTAACAGGACTCTGGGATCTCTACGCTCTAGACAGAAGCCACATGTGCCTTGAAGACCGATCCGAAGCTTTATAGGGATTTAATCCTCCCTTCTCAACTTCCTTAATCTCCACGATACAAAGTCTTCATATGCTCTCGCGCCATTCTCACCTCACACATACTTGAATCTGTACAGATTATCAAAAAAAATCAATTTCAATCTCAAACATCACAGAACAGTCCTGCAAGTTATTGTGCGACATTTTGTAATCCATTTTTATCTCATGTTATAAGTCTCGAATAAAAAGAACAAGGAAACATTGAAAAAATATTATAGTTTTTGTGCAACACCTTCGTTGATGTCATAAACAAAAATAATAAATGTCGTGCACGTATATAGAAGCATCGGAAATTGTATTTCACGAGCTAATTCTCCGGCTAAAGACCACTGCAATTATTCCGAGAATTATTTGTGTACTTTGCGCCCGCGAAATACGCAAACGAACAGGCCTCGTATAAGAATATGTATATATATATTCATTACATAGATTTTATACTTAGGTATATTCGCTTTAGTGAGAAGTATGAATGTCCACGAGTTCATTACGTCTACGTAACTTTAGCGACTGTTTGACGTCGTTACTGTGCATATGTGTGTTTTTCGTAGAATATGTATGTTTTGTACCACTACGAATGTAAAGTGACGATACAACTGGAGCTCTTTTAGGTGATGGACGAGCCAGCCAAGCTTCATGTGCGAATAACACATCGAGAGGATTAACCGTGCACATACGATAGCTCACGGAAACTTACATCATTCTTAACATCGTAAAAGGAAAGAGAAAAAAAAACACATTGACGATATCAACGAGAGCATCTCGACGCTCATCGCCAAAAGGCACTCTCTTAATTATCATTGTCAACATTGTTATTGTAGGTGTTAGATTATATATTTAAATCACCAAGACATATAATACCACGTTACAGTGTACGACGTTGTAGCTATTGCCTGTGCACGAATTACTTCAAGAGTAGCGAGACATTATGTCGTAGGCTGTCAACTTGCTTACGACTCCCATTTCTCCATCTCTTTTAACTTCTAACGAGACACACATTTTCTCACTCTACTGCGTCACCAGCATAAAATAATACAAGAAAATAGAATGTGAGGACACAATTACCACTTACTTTGTAAGGAAATTCAAAGTATTGATAATTACATAATATCAACTGTTTGAAAATTTCATCTTTTATGGTAACTAGAAAACTTTAGAATCGTTTTGCCGCAGAAATAGGCCAATTACAGATTTTTAGGTGACACTTGTTCGTTTTAATATTCAATTTCATTGAATTCTGACAAATCGTTAGCTGGAGATTTCTGAGATTTTCAGTATTTGTTGGTTACTATTTTATTTTTCATCAAGCGACCTCGTGTGGATGTAAAAACATAATTATTCGGCGTTTATCTGACGCCGACATGATTCTGTACCAGGAATTGAAGGAAAACGTCGCTACAAATGTTGCGCTGTCTTGTGAGGACAAATTCCTACCTTTCGATTCTATTTTTCAGCCTCTCACTAGTGTTTCACGAACTGCATAAACTTCTGTGCTGTGGAGCACCCGTATATCTTAGTTGCAATGCCCGAGAGCGTTTTGCCAGGCCGTCGTCGTCGTCGTCGTCGTCGTCGAGTCCGTCTCGTTCTTTCGCCTCCCGGTAAGGACGTAAGTAGCGGAGACTGGAGTATTATGTTACGTTCGCGAAGGTAATCGAGATGCTACGTAATTCTCTACTACACGTTGCTCAGAAAAAAGGAGAGTCTTTTGCTGCTCGTTCATTTGGGATTTTCGAGAGACTCGCGATGGCCGAGAGTACAATGAAAAAAAAAAAAAAAAAAAACAATGTGTCTCTGTTTCTACGGGGTAAAGAAACAACGCGTGAGAGCGACAGAGGGAGAGAGAGAGAGAGAGAGAGAGAGAGAGAGAGACAAAAATCTACTCGTTTCACAGCTGAAAAAATGGTTAGTCCGAAAGGCGTACTCGTTGGAGCTAAATATTGTATGTATTAGTTGAATCCCCGATTCGTAATTGGAACGGAAATGGCTATCACAAGAACCCGCAGAGCTTCGACCAAAGCAACGAATTTTTTAAATGTCGTAAACTCCAGTGCAGTATACGTTGCGCAATCGAATAAGACACAAATAGTAAACAAGTTCCCCATATTTTTCACTGCGATGTCACGATATTTGTGCGTAGAAAAATCAACAGACAAAGTCTGTATTCCAATCCCTCTTTAAAAAAAGAAAAAAAAACATCAACAACAAAAAGAATGAGGAATGAATCACGTTGAGTATCGAAATTTTAACACTAGCTCGTAATAGCCTCATTTACTATTTTTCTATGCTTTTTTTTCTACGCTTTCTCTATATCTCTGTCCCTCCTTATTTCTACATTGCGTATAGCCACTGAAAAAGTATACAATCTGAAGGCCTTAGTTGATATGCTTGTTCTTATACACCAACGACTTCCGGTGACCTGAAAATTTTTTATCTTCCAGTCTCTTATCCACACGTAGACCGATCGCAACGAACAAGGAACACGAAATGTAATACAGCTTTGAATCTGCACTAAAAGACCGATTCGACTAATGTGTCAAGCAAATTCATTTGATGGTTCAACAATTTGTTAATCCAATTGTTATTCAATTGGTGTACTTCAGTGAGAATAATTAGAACAAATGTCCAGTTGAGATACTCAACAAAATATTCGCTAGTCAAACTGCCATTCAAAGATTATTACGATAAATTTTTTTCTCTTCGTGAAATCTTGCGTCTGAGTACAATCAATAAAAATATTTTGTTGGAAAACCTCTGATCGGTAGAACGTAAATAACAAAATAATTTGACCGTGGGAACTTCAGATTTCGAGCTTTTTATAAAAATCACTTTATCATTGTGGTGAGTGGTCACCAAAAGATTTCGACTGGAATAGAATTTCAACATATTCTTAAGCAGACCGAAAGAGTCGAACTCTTTATTGGCCCAAAATCCGTCACGCTGTCGGGTTAAAAAAGAAACAAAAAATCCTGAATAATTCAAATTCCAGAACGTTCAATAGCTGTATATCTCATTGAATATCAGAAATCAGTTAACAAAATTTATTCGTCTTCCGTTTGTGTGTGTGCGTAAGTTACGGATTCCGGAGTCGTTCATCGTGCGAGCAACGATGAAACTTCGATAAATTTAGTGATGTCGTTCTTCACAGAACGAGGAAGTTTCTCGATACGAAAAAGTATTTCATAAATTTCAATTAGATTCGTCTACTGGAGAAAAATGTGTGCGAAAAACTTGCACTAAATCCGTTGACCATTCCATGGCAATAAATTGAAGTGTCTACACGAAAAAAATAAAAAACGAACGGAAATGTACACTTTTCAGCCAAAATTCGGTGCGAAAACGACTCAAAAACGAAAAAACAAATTCTCATACCAGCTCAGACGATATCGCGAGCAATTGGTGCGAAGAACGGTACTAAATACACACATACGTATTAATAATATGTCTGTAAGCATATCTATGCCATACCCACGTGGTATGTGAGTGAGCATTAAAAATATTTACAAGTGTGTAATATAGAAAATGTAGGCAAAGTGGCGTGGGCTGTTTCAACGCATTTACAACTCTCTCGATTATAATACAAGCCTTATTTAAGGCTTCTCGGTTAGCATGCAACGCGCAGATGCCACTGGATCAGCATGGAGTCTGTTTTCGTTGCAAAGATGCGCGAGAGTTGTGCTGCCATGGTGTGAGGACACACACGATAGTCGCATTTTGCGGGAGCTCGAGATGTGATAGCATATGTTTGAGCTCATACAGCAGCAAACGAATGGTGTGTGCTTATAGGTATCTGTATGTACTCATTTATACATATATACCGAAGTATATGAATATATAAGAGAATGAATGTTGCTGATGTCGCTGGAACGTTGCAATGCGTTCCTCTCAACGCTATAAACTGCCTTAACGTTAAATATCTTCGAAGAGTATCGCGCTTTAGCTCCCTCCCTCGCTGACGATAGAATGGCATGCATGCAAGAGCGTATACACTAAACCGGAGTGGCATTGAAGTGATCATATTCCAGATAAAGTAAAACGAAAAGTCGATTCCGTGTCATTTATGACATCAGAGATCTATGAATATTTGTCAAACTGTTGGGTATCATTATTTCAGAATATTCCAAGTTTTACAATGATGACTAATAGCACTTTCTTGATATCTGGTAAAAAGATTAATTACTGAACGGATAGTTAGTCGCAACGTTAAGCAACAAACGGTAATCATCCCTTGAAAAAAGCGTGTAATTAAAAAAAGCATTTTTATAACTAGTTTTTCTCGTCGTGATCTTGGACGTCGAAAGAAGCTCAAATCGTCAAGTAAAAAAAGGTGTTAGGTCGCATGAATACAGAATTATAAAGCAAATTAATCGCTTTTCAAAGTTAATATCTCCGCGAGATACTAATTTGTAAAAGATAATTTAAGCAATAAAATATCAATTACGAAAGAAAATAAAATAAATGACAAGTTCATTAAATGGAATTACATGGCAGCCGAGGGTGAAGAGTCCTCGTCTGTTAGAGTGAAAATTGCATGAATGAAGCACGTTCTACCTGGTGCTGAATGAATCGAGAATAATTCAAGTAACTTGATATTTCTCATTAAGATTAATTAGCATCACTTTTTCAAACGTATCGCAAAGAATTTTTAACTGAATGTACTCGATTACGAGGGGCGACTGTGTATATCAAAGACGTATCGCGGTTATGCGATGCTTCATGAGATTCAGCAAAACGATTATTTGCAAATGTAAAGCACGCGAGTTTCTCGTACAAATATATGTGTTGGAGGGTGCGAGGCGAGAGATGAGAAAGGCGAGAGAACTTCGTGGAACGAACGTGACGGAAGAAATATCCGCAGTCAAGATTTCTGCTTCGCACGCGTTAATACGTATGTGTGAGTTCGAGCACATAAGTTTTCAACACGCACACACATAAATATATACACACACACACACAAATGTCTATGTATGTACGGAATATACATTTTTATATGAGCGTATCGTTGCGAAGGTTCTCCAATTCTCGTGTACGAGACGAGAAGCGTTGGTCCCTCAGCGAGGAAATAAGGCGCTTCTCGACCAGCAGTAATATGACTAATAAAATATCGAAGTGTGGTGTTATAGCTCGCCTTGACGAACGCTCGCGAATTATAGAAGAAAGAGGGAGAGAGAGGGAGAGAGAGAGAGGAAAGAAAAGAGTAAAACACGACGCAGTTCGAGAGAGTAACTATTTTCGAATATATGCCTGCTCTGTTTATCTGACTCGATCAAGTACATATAGTTATGAGTTCCAGAAGGTACGAATTGATAGTTCTACGAAGAGGATTGAAAGAAACTAAAGTTACTAATAGTGTAAAGCTGATATAAGATTTTCGTGGCACACACACACGCACACATGTTTATGTGTTTGTGTGTGGAGCAAAATAGACTTCCAATGAAAAAGGCCTCTGATGGACTTGACTCTCGAAACTAAAATAAAAAACTATTTCTCGGTTAAGCTAAAGGGAAATAGACATTGGAAAGCTTCATTTTCGGTTGCAGAGGCATTTGAAAAAAAGAAAACAAGCCGCTATGAGCTGAACATTACGGTGATTTTTGTTCGATTTTTAATTTATTAAATCGAATCGAAGGTTATGTATCGAACAGTGAGAAGAAAGCATAATTTGATAACTGAAATGAACGGTGTGTTTTTTTTTTTGTATTAGAGAATTAATTTTTCGGATAAATGAACAAGAACATTAAACGGTACGAACCATAAACGAATGCTATGAAATTCTTTTTTTTTTTAGTTGAACCCTAAGTTTGTATGCAGCACTGAGTTACGATGATTGAACAATTTTATTGGCAGCAAAATGAAACTTAATCTTAAGCAGAAAAAAATAATAATTGATAGAAATACTTCGTCGTTGTTTCCTAACGATAACACAAACTTCAATCCCGTGGAACGAAAGGGTTCGTCGCGATATCATTCGATTCCATAACTTTCTTCGAGACTTTTGAAAAAAAACGTCTTTTGTCCGCAATTCTTCGACCATGAAAGCAATGTTTCTTTAGAATGTTGTATTCAAGTGCACAAATGTACGTACAATAATTATGTATCCATATATATAAGTGTTGCTCGTATATAGACCTGTGAGTATTACTCCAATTCGTAATTGGAGCTGTGCATTGATGGTAAATGACTTTCTCGTTGCTTTCACGATTGCTGGTACCATCTAGAGACGGATCTTCTAGCTGAGAAGGAAAAGAACTGCTTGTTCGAATGGAAAATCGAGCGAGTGCGTGAAACGCATTGGTATTTTTTTTTTAATATATTTTTTTCATGCCAGAATGATGGGAGCGAATAAAACATATGCACAAGATCGAAAAATCGGGCGAAAACAATGATCACCGAGTCAACTATCGACTGATAGAGTTGAAGAAGGAGAAAAATTGATTTTAATCGAGAGCGAGATTGAAAGTTTAAGAATAAAATGTTGAAAATCAAACAATGATGGTGCAACTCGTGGAGTGGCAACGTGTGTGTTACAGCGAATGCTTGAACAGCACGAAGAACGAACACCTGTGCGCAGTAAGAGAAAAGACAATCGTAAGCGCGGGTGCACCCGCGACCGCTATTCGTTCCCTCTGTCTCTCTGTTTCTATCATTCTGTCTTGAGAGGGGGAAGAAAGAGAACAGTAAAGCGCCGGTGGGATGTCACGGTCGAGCTAAAATTAGCGAGACGACCGGATTGGCGGAGAACCCAAGTTAAGTCGTATCGGCAGCCTCGAGAATTATACACGAAGACACACGTTCAACAATTATACTTTGAAGATCGAATAAATCGATTGTTATTCATTTTTCTACACCAACAGAATTAGACCACAATGAGAACAAAAAATTCTTATGAATTCATGTAAATTGGTTGTTTAAACCATAAGTTTTCTGTAACGCACATTTATACGTGACATCTCGATAAAAAATCTAGGAATATTGAATCCTGTACCAGTTGATAATAAGGAGCGAAGTTTTCTAGCAAAAAAAAACCATTTTTGGTTTTTTATTTATTATTTATTTAATAATCATTCAATTGATACTAATTTATAGAAGTTCGTTGATATTCTACATTGAATGCCAATTTATTTTGTTTACGAGTCTACCGATCGAATCAATAACATTTTCAACATCATTAGAAAAATCCTCAATTTTATTGATCACCAAATTTTATTCAAGACGCGGGCAAGCATCAAATGGCAGCTAGATTAAAGACCTTAATCTTTTCATTATCTGTCAAGAAAATGAGTCAGATATTTCAATAAAATAATTCACCAAATCGTTTTTTATAATATCCTGCATAATAAATTGACGTATGGAAACTGTTGAGCGAAGCTCCCAATCGTTTACTTTCGAGATAAACTTTCTAATAAGATGTGTAAAAGATTTAAATTATTATTTTTTGCATGAATTCCATGCACAATCTTTCCGTTCTCTTCTTCTCGCTCCCACGCACTTCTTCTCATTCGCGAAAGAGACTATGTGGGTTACAAACTATATGGACATGGATATCGATTTCATGCACGTTATATACGTTAGCATTATGGAATGTGCCTTATACATAATGCCACCTCGGCTGCGAGACGGACGAGCGAATGGACAAACGGACGGATATATACAAAACGAACAGACAAACGCACACAGGCAAGCGCATTACCAAGAGACACGTCTCTTCTCTTGCTCGTCTCCGAGCAATACAAATACCTTACAGAAAAAAAGCCCGAAGTTGGATGAAAACTTAGGTATTCAAATACGTGAGTTACGACCTTTTGTTCAATAGAAACGATCGTGAGTATGCATGTATGCATACGGCGGAGCGTGCGTGATCCGGATCGGACATCGTGCTAGATTCTCGAGTCGTAATGTGGATACGGTATCACATCTCTTGTCGACGTTTGCGCGGAGTAAGCCGAGATAAGTTTTACAACTTTTAACCCTTGGTGCACGAATTTTAGTGAGAAATAAAGAAAATCAAGGTAAAAAGGGAAGAATTTTCGGTTGAAATGACAAAACGGATTTAAATGCGAATTAAATTATCAAATTTACTGAAACAGTTAGATCTGGTCATTTTTATCGAATTTTTACACTGATCATGAGTCAAAAATGTGTCTGACCGATTGTTCGCTGCTTTCCATCAAAGTATTTTGATGCGTGTTACGAAATATTTTTTTCAAAGCAAACGCATATGATTAGCCAATCCTTGAACAAGTCAAACAGTGAAAATTGTTTACACACAGTCTCGTGTCAAACTATTGCTCAGAACCAAGTCCACGGGTCATGGAACATGTAGCATTTCGAAGATCTTTCTTTTTTAACCATTCATGTGGTAATTTAAAGATTTATCTGTGGAATCGAATTGGAAGTTTCGGAAAACAGGATTATTGATGGCGATTGATGCGCATCAGTTTTAGGAGAAACTTCATATGCACGTGTTACAAATCGTCTTTGGACTGTTGTCCTATTATTCGTATAATATAACGATTGCAGCGTTCATGAATATCGCCTTAGAGACTGCGACGAAATCCTTTGCTCGATTATCATTAGAATATCATTTCCCCTGAGGAATCGGATTATTTTTTCCTTTCTGTACAAAACCGTCTCGGGCAAAATGAGAGAGAGAGAGAGGGAGAGAAACCAGAATCTGTTGTGTTCGATGATGATTTAAATATTTCATCAATTAAGGCTCGTCGCCTGCTTTACATAGGTTAGACGTGGGGTCAAAATAAGAACGAACAAGGAAAGGAAAAGCATCGCTCCTTTTATTCGAGGTATCTCCCAAATATATCTTTCGAAATATCTCGTTTCCTCCATAAAAAAAAAAGAACCTTTGAAGATTCTCTGACTGAATCTACGGACGAGGAATATCTATTGAGCGCAGTTTTTTATTTTGAAATCTAAGAAATCTAATCCCTGATGTACCAGGACACATCGTAGAATATAATTTTCATGAATATTATCCGAGTTTAAGGTTTGAAAAAGTGAAAAAGTAACTTTATTTCAGAAAATCCTTGAGTCAAGAGATTAATTAGCGCGACTGTTTGAAAACCGCATGAGTTTCATGTACATAGACTTTAATAATATATTTATAGGTCTGAACGTGTGATGATAATAATTCCTCGAATATTCGAC
>JACEOJ010000079.1:3550946-3562010 GCA_013761285.1 Campoletis sonorensis | reverse complement strand
GTTTCCACGCTAGGACGTGCGCTCGTACGATCGTCGTCGTGTGTATTATTTCGTATAAATACGCGAATTATATCACTTACGTGTGTATATACGAGATACATCTGTATATGTCGTTTTCTGCTTCGTGGTTCATTGTATAATTAACCAACATGGCGGGGCATTAAAAATTCGTATATAATATGGGGATAGAGATAGAAAAGTCGCATCGCGTAAAATAATTCTATACACGATAAATTCACATACATGCCAACGTATATATTTATACACACATTTGAATAAATGTATCACTCGCGTTCTCGAGGTTGAGGGATGGGGTGCCGAGTCCTGTGTCAGCTGCAAAGACTCCCAGAAGGTAATTACCGCGCATCAGGACGCGTACGCTACCACGACTTGCTTTACGTTCTCGTAATAGCTCGCAGGTGCGTGTACATCGCGGGGGAGTTCTAACACTACCGATTTTGTCGTTGATCCCGTTTGATCCTCGCGGTCACTCGTGTCCGGACACATATACAGTTTGTGTGTACAGGGAGGAAAATATCTTAAAATATACGGACATTTTACTTACACATCTAATGAATGCTTGTAAATGTACGCGAGTATACGTTTTGTGCTCGAATTGTTTTCCGCACTTGTTCCATAACTCTGTTTTCCATCTATAACTCCAACGACTATGGTCTTTAATATGCAGCGATGTATTTACAGCCTTATCTACACTTTCGATGCAACACACCTTGATGCATCGTGAAAATAATAGAACCATAACACATACTTTAACGTCGTCAAACCTTTGAATTATTTAGAACTTTTTTCGTTTTTCTATTTCTACTTTTCTTGAATAATATCGATTTTTATGTCCTTGCATAACTTCGATTCTCTATTTATGATGCCTTGTTCATCGAGGACATCTTCAAAAAGGCTTAATAAAGAAATTTCTAGAAATGAAGAAAAAATCATTCCACAGGAAAAACTTTGGGGATGCTGAAAAAAAGATGAAACTTTCACTGTAAAATGACCTGTGGCTTTCTTAGGTTTATTTATTGACTTGTTCGTGTCATAGGAGGAAATAGTACAATAAAGTATCAAGTTTCAACAAATATTTCCATTTTTTATGGTTTTGTATATTTTTACCCAAGAACACTATGAATAAATGTCCGAAACGATCGAATAATCGGAGCGAAATGTAATTAAACGGTGCTCGAGTGGAGGACGTCGTTCTGACGTAGAATCACACGTGTATTGGCGACTCATTCGTCGCACGTAGGGGCGTTTTGACCACGTTTTTACCGCATGCTCGTTGGACATTTGCTACACCCTTCTATCACAAAACTATCTATGATGATGGGACTTAGTAGTGGATAAGTAAGATACGCGCATGCTCTCGTACCGAGGGCGTAACTTTCTCTTCGCGACTCGGCCAATCGAAATTCCCGCGTCAACTGTGTAATTATTATACCACAGAATATAGTATAAACATATCGTGGCCAAGTTTTAAGATTGTGATACCAACTGTCCAAGACAACGACAGTGGTCAGAATCGCGGCGGCGCGTTATCATCGTCCGCCTTTAACAAAAGTCCTCTTACTGCATATGCTTCCCCTGTCTAGCTTCTGAATTCACTTTCCACTTTAAACGTCACTCGACGCCGTGAACCGTAACATTTTTACCCTGATCTTGCAGCTAATTGTGGTGTATTTTTCCGAATAGTCTCGGTCTTTTTCGAAAAAGCAAAAATCACATTCAAATTTCATGACTAATTAAAAAAATCATAGTGTATCGCCAGAAAAATCAAACTATTACGTTAGTTGTGTTCGGTGCGATTGCCCGAACTTGAATCATGTCCGTACGATTGGAGGCTGATGGATTTAACGTGCAGATTTATTCTAAGCCCTATGATAAAATCCTTCGACAGCGGTGACTTGAATACCTTTGCTCCGATAAGGTAGGAGCAACGTTTTCGATCGTTGTTTGTGTGGTTCTCTAAACATGACATGTAATATGTCAAGGTTGGACGAAATTCTAACGGCTTTGAAGTGACATTTACGACATTTTATGACGTGCACGTCAATTGGATTGGAAAATTGGGACTTTACTTCAATCCTTTAACGTCGAGGAAAGTTCATTTCGAAAAAAGAATTCCGTATATTGGTGAAATGAAAAATACTATCATATCGTTTTGATCGTTTGACACTTCATTACGGAACTGCGAATGGAATAGTGATGTGTTTTGATTATAGGCCAAACTTTACAAGGCTGACTATTGCTACTTTCACTCTACTTTATACCGAAACATTAACAGCGATAGTGATAAAAATTACGATGCATCCCATGCATTCTCATCCGGACGGATCAGGCTCGATGTCTAGTCCGCCTGCGGAGTACTCCGTCGTTCATTCATCGTCGCCCTTTTCCGCTCTACATCTTTTACGAAATTACCGACTGTTCGGTGCCAGTGCTGGTCCAGCGGTTGCAGCCGCCGCTGCGGCTGCCGCAGCAGCTGCAGCTGCAGGTATTTACTTTTTCAACGCTCCTCTGCACTAGTGTTTATTACATTATTTTCCAAAATCAGATGAAATCTTTTGTAATTATTCAAAATTTTCCCCAGACTTCGATTAGCCTTCAACGCTTGCAGGATATTTCGAATAAAAAATATATTGATTTCTTTTACATCTCTTGATAATTTGTTTTGTTGATTTGAGATTCAAGAAATCACATTTACAGATTTTGTGACGAGTTCACGTTATGAATTGCTCTATCCTCATAATCAATCGGGCATCGGAGCGCTTCCTTGTTCCTTTCGAGACTGCGGTGGTGTTGGTGATGATTACAAGCACGAATCTGGCCCAGTATCTTCATCGTCGAAGCACTTTTTACAAATCGAAGATTCAGGATCATCGTCCTCACCTCCTGTACAACAAATTCATCCGACATCTTCTAGAAGGCCTATAAATGCACTATCGACTACGCCGAATTCACAACGCCAACGATCTCTCGTACCCGAAACCTTACCTAATTCGCTTCTACCGAGCATTCATCAATCTGCCTTAATTGCCGTGCCTCAACAACTTTCAGATTCCTCAAGTTTCCAAGGTTTGTTATTTAATCTCTATTTTCGCATTCTATGTGGTGTCGTATAATTCATATGTGCACAGCAATTATCATGGAGTCGTAATTAATTTGATGGAAAAATTCACGAGGAACACAGCACCACTGACAGTTCTTTACAACTTCTAAAATTGCATGACATTCAATACCTTCCAATGTGTGATTGATAATGCAATAAGAATCCGACGGAGAAGCATTTTTCGTGTAAAGATCTCGTGTCTTCGTTAAATACCTCGAATCTCTTCTTTATTCTTAGAAATAATAATCTTGCAGTAATGTTGTTGCACCGTTGAAATCTTTTAAAAGTTGCCTATGCATTCTTCCGCCGCGTACTACGCACAATGGCAATCAATAGCGTCGGCACATTATGTTACCGCATTGCATTCACGCAGCTCAAACAACAGAATATAATTGTTCCAAATTGATTGTATTAGGATTTGGTGTGATTCGGGATTGCAATAATTCAATACACAGAATTATAGTCTCAATAATAATCTTTCATAGACATTTATTCTTTAGACTTAGGTCTTAGAGAAGATGTCCTTACTCTTTGGTCTCTACTCCCAGACTGTTAACTTCTACAGACGAACTCTGACCGCCTCTTGGTCACAACGTCTGGTAACACTTAAACCCTTTGTATTGAGTCCTTTCTCCTGTTTCTTTCTTCCTGTTTCCTGAAAGTCTTCATCTAGAGACGCGGCAGCGTCTTGACGCCAAGTTTAAAAAGAAAAGAGTGTAAACGGCCAAGGCAAGTCGCCCCGCATATCTATACTCGAGATTCGGCGCTCTTGAATTTCAACTCGAACCCATTTAAAAATGCGTCGACCTAGCGAAAATCTAACGCCACTTTAATCGTATAAATCGTACAATCCGATTCCAATGGTGTCATTATTTTTTCCCTACTACCTCTAGAAGTGGGTGAACTCGAAGCGTGATTTTAACTACCCTAGTTTATCTTAACATAAATTATAATATGATATTCTTATATACTTGAGTTGGAGCTAAACAAATTCATTTTTGTAACAGTCATGAATCCAACAGTATGGAATTCAGAACTTCATGACAAAGAATAAATATTACACATGTACTTGATAAAAAAGTGAAGGGGGTATTGACATTAAGTCTAAAACTCGCGATTCGGATACTCCAAGTGATGCTGGATTTGATCCGCAGTGCCCGAACCATTATGTTTGTTACTGAGCGATAAACAAGTTATTAATAATAATAATTGAGTGCCAAATATGCATCCTCGGCGATTAGGCATTATCATGTATGATTCTGTAGGTTAAGTAAAACAGATGATTCATCGTTGCCACCCGCCTCGGTAGCGCAGTAGGCAGCGCGTAAGTCTCATAATCTTAAGGTCGTGAGTTCGATCCTCACCCGGGGCATTATTTTTTGTACTTCTTCTCAGATAACATCAATTATTTTAGTATATGTGGATTTATCATTCTAATTACATCAAAACAGAGATGGAAAGTGATCGGTCACAGCGATTTTACGTGGGTGAAGTAGGCTCTTTCGCTAATTGTCGTTCGAGAAGAGCTAGGAGCGAAAAGCGGCCTATACCGGATGAGCAGAAGGATGACAAATATTACGAAAGAAGAAAACGAAACAATCAAGCAGCTAAAAAGTCTCGAGATGCTAGGAAAATTCGAGAGGATCACGTGAGTTATTATTTTTTTATATGATAAGAATGCTTTTGCTTCTGTATAGATTAGAAATACCCCATATGTAATTGCAGTGTTTTCGGAAGGTGTGCAGTATGAGACCAATCTGCCAAAAGTTCATATTGAAAGTTAAAATTGTCCCATTAGGTTTAAAACTCAATAACAACACGTCGTTTCATTGCTCACTCGTCACATTCATGGCAGTGCACAAATATTACGAACTATGAAACAGTGTAAATAATTATTGCATACCCAATAATTGATCAAAGCCAGATTTTCAAGTCATGGGCAAGGACAATGTCAATGGATTTCAAAAAGTAATGCTTTACTTGCAACCCTGATCATAAGTCGCGGCAGATGCGGCAAGTGGGCGATCGTATTTGTTGTTTTCTGCACCTGCTGCATACAATACGTTTTGTGATGTCTGTCACGAAGGTTTGATTCGACATTTGGATTGTCAATTGCAGTTATGTCCAATTCGTCTATCAGTGCAGTAAAGTAGGCTACAAGCTCTGAATCCGTGGCCGTAAAGTGAGCCAAAAGACCCATCGTTGCGGAATGAGCCATTCCCCGCACTCTGAACACGAATCGAAAATCAAACTTTCGAGGCAGGTCCCGCAATTAGTATATTGTTGACCCTCTCGATCAGGACACGACATTTTTTTCTTACTTTCTTTTGGAAACAATCATTGTTTTTTACAGATCGCCTTAAGAGCTACGATGCTCGAGCACGAGAACGCAATATTGAAGACTCAGATATTGACACTTCGCGAAGAAGCTCAATCCTTAAGACGAATGCTCATAGAGCAACAAATGCCTAAATTACAAGGACGATACGTAATCGATTGTCCACAACCCGATTTCATTCCAACAACAAGACCCTTTTCTTCAGGATCGAGTGTCACTGTTACTTCTACAGCACCGGACTCATCTTCGAACGGAGCAATTTCATTCTCACATCCGTCGATAAAAGCCGCAACGACGGTAGTCGTATGAGATACTTTACCACTTCTGCCTTTCTCCGTTGTGCCTTTGATCTTTTATGAAACTCGACATGAAACAAAAATCAAAGTTCCAAAACCACACGGAAATATCGTTTCCAAGTTTCCAGCACGCCTGTTCAATTTACAACTGTACAAATACTATGAGCTATGTAAATAAAAATTTCAAGGTTTTTTGTAAAAATAAGAATATAATTGTGCCGTGCTCGAATTTTCACTTCATAGCTGAATGTTAGAACCGCTGCTGAACAATTCCTAAAAACTGGCACCATAAATCCGTGATCTTTCACGGGTTCTGCACTCGATTCGACACTTGATGTCACGTTCGTATTGCTACAAGTTCTTCGGTTTATTAGGCAATTAGACAATAACCAGTCCTGACCATTTCATAGTGAGCTAAAAATGAGATTTTCGTGCCATTTTGGTGTTGGGAAAAAATTGTTCATATAGATTTGCTGCCCCTGTACGTGTCATGACACACCGTTCTGCACATAGGTTGTGAGTCTACATTGCATAGCATTACGGTGTCTAAAATCGAAGTTCTTTGGGCAAAGCCTGTGGAACATGACCCTGACTGCTCAACGCATGTGAACCACGTCATTTAGAGTCAAAAAATTCGGTTCGGACACTCACCGATTGCTCATCCGCCCATCGGACAATGATATGCTGTTATCAATATGCTATCAGGCAACTGAGTGGCAAAATGCAAAAAGAAATCCTCCCCGGCGGGGAATCGAACCCCGGTCTCCCGCGTGACAGGCGGGGATACTTACCACTATACTACCGAGGATGTTGATTATGGAAGAACTGGTGTTGTTCAAAAATCCATTTTCACACTTACGAATCATTAAAGTGTCAACGAACATAAAAAAATATGCTGGAGACAGCTCAAGGTGAAATGGCTGATGAGTGCTATTCAATCGACATGCTGTTTGGGAATCAATATGAAGATGTGAGCTACCAAAATTCGCTCCAAATAGGAATCATCAAGGCGAGACTGGTATTGAGCAGTTAAACATTTGGCCACCAGAGGTCAGCGTGCCACTTGTGAGTTCCCAGCATAAGCAATTACTGTCTATGTATCACCCGTCAGTAAGAAATTAGCCTTACCGGCAGGGCAGCATGGGCACGGAAGATGGAGCTCGAAGTCTCTCAAAAAAAAAAAAATAAATGACCAATCGCAATTATTTGATCGCATCAAAGTTGTTAGAAACTCGAATAGTTTTTCCTACTTTTCACAGACATAAAAAACCTCTAATGACTTATTTTTTATTGATACCCGTACTCTGGATTGATCGGGACTAGATATGGTTGTATAATGGACCAACAGCAGATTTTGCAGTTCTCTATTATACCCGCCGATACAACAGAACACTTGAATAATAGTTACATGTTCTCTTTTACCGACAGATAACGCGTGTCTACTTTGTTACCGACCGTGAGACTGACAGATCGCTGTCAGTCTCACTGTCGGTAATAAAAATCCTTGAACACGGTTTTCTCAGATAGGCTTGATATTTCGAAGAAAATATCGGTTACACGTTGTTCTCTTTTCGTCAGAGAACAATGGTCAACTTTTGTTTTTCTCGAAATATCGAGGATGTCTGAGAAAAATGTGTGTGTACTTGGCAGATTCGCCATAAGTTATTAAAGATTTTTGGGAGACGACTGATAAACCAAAAACATAAATCAACCAAGTTTTGTTTATTCTCTGATGGAAGCTTGCGACTGTTACTTATAAGTCAGGCCTCTCCGGAAAAAACGTACAATACGATTTTTCCGGACCAAACGACAGAGCTATCATCTCCACTACCAATTCAATTTTAATTTTGAAAATCTGAATCACAAACAGCGGACACGCGGGCAAACCATCTTCCCCGCGCTTATGCTCTCGCCATCTTTCATTTATCACCATTAAAATCTTTGGAAAAGAAAAAAACTCTCGCTTTTTCGTTAATTGTGGAAGATACATACCTATATCGTTACAAAAAAGAACCGAAGTTTCGCTACAATATGAAACGAGACGAAAATGAAAATAATTATGGATCGCAAGAAAAATCGATTTCCCGTTTCGAAGGATTCAAGTCGTTCATTAATTCATAAAAGTTGACAAAAAACCGTCGTTTATTGAGATTGATAAGGAAAGAACAACACTAACAACAGGTTCGACCTTGAGGGGTAAAAACAATTGACCCCGGCTCTCCCGAATGGTTATGGAAGGAAATTTGCGTTTTCCCCCTTGAAATTCCGGAAAAAGCCGGACTTGTAGAAGTTTAATTGACTCATTAGCAAAGAGAAGAACACAAAATTATCGTAAACAATTATTGTTAGAAAACTTACCAGATCCTCACGAAGGTTGAATGAAGTACGTACCGAAACGAGTTGAAGAAACACGGAAACACAAATGCACTGAATCAAGGAACCGCACAAACAAATTTAGGATTGAATGCCTTTTTTAGACACATTTTCAATAATATTGAATTATATTCAACAAGACATTTTTTTGATGCAAACGATGAATTCAAACACGCACTTCTACTTTCTAAAACCGACGAAGAAAAAACAAATCGAAACGTCGTTCCCCAGGCGCGATCGCGCAGTTGTTATTACGATCAAACTCAAACACAAAGAACTGCATGTTCTTTTTCTTCTTGCTGCTTATTGGCTATTTCCTCGTGTGTAAGCACGTGCCACCAATGGCGTGTTAAAACAGTAGGATAGTTTGCATTTCTAGCGCAAGCGCTGATAGCAGCTCTCCGAACGCAGCCTGGAAGTGGCGCCAGTGGCACTGAGAAAAAGAGAACACACCCCACGTAGAGGGCGTTAGTTGTTGGGCACGTAATTGCGATTCAAATTTTCCTGCACTGTTGTGTATACTTGGAGATTTGATAAGCTTTGTTTATCATTGTTGTGTTTAACTTTCATAAACGATTCTCAAGCCATAGCTTAAATAAATATAACAATTATCAAAGGTATCTTCTAAATATATGAAGAATCCAGTTTCACATAGCTGATTCACACACGTCCACACATACATATATAATGGTGACAATCATAATAATAATAGATTCGCGGGAATGACCGGCAAAACAACGAAGTTGTTGTAGATTCGGTCAAAAGTGCATTTTCATTTCGTCGTTTACAGTTTCGAACCCTAAAACAGTGTAAAATGATTAAATTTCCGAAAGATATTGATACAAAGGATTACACATTGATCGTGCCAGCCGTGGCAGTTGGAAATGTCGCGCAATTGGCCGTAGATCTTTTAATTTACAACAGCGGTATGAAAAAAATCGGACAACTTCAAAGTCCCGATTTTATACCGTTCCTCGGACCTGATCCTTACGACGAAAATTCATCTAAAATTTGCACGACAGCTGACTTTTACATACATGAAAATAATCGAATAATCGTCCTGCAAATACGGTCACCACCGTTGACTAAATTGACAGATTTCTTCAACAAATTACGAGATTTTATTAAGGAAAGATCTATTTCCAAGGCAAGAACCACATCTCAGGAAATAAAAATGACATTCCACGAAAAATTACGATATTTTGCACTGGCACTTTTGACAGCTGTATTTACGAAACTATTCATTTTAGGTTATAATCCTGACGAGTCAATGGCAATTTGTAAGGGTCGATGGTCAACTGAGCAGCAAAGAATCAATGCGTTATCTCTCTTCGCCTTCCATGAAGTTGGAAAATGGAAAAACCTTCGAGGAATTTGGATGGAAAAAATTGGAGACGGCAATTGACAACGCTCCATTGGAAATACGTGGCGGAGGTTTTGCTCCCAGCCTGTTTGAATTTCTCTCTAAGGAAAATATTGCATGTGCGCTGCTTCTCAAATTTTCCTCTGAGGGAAACAACAGCCCTGACGCTAAAGAGCTTGTCCGATATCTGAATCAGTGGATATCGCTCCTTCCTGGAAACAAAGACGACATCCTTTGGAAAGAACCGCCCTCTTGGCAACACATATTTGGTCACGAAGCTCCTAGGCAGATTTACTGAAATGTTTTTTAAATATTTTTTGAAATGTACGAGTCTTCGCAATTCTGTAAAAACGTATTTGACTTAAAGACCAGTCGTAGGAGAGAGATTTCTATACTTTATTCAACCTTTCGAGTGTTTCGAGTCTCTGCTTCAACAAGAAGTTTGGTGGCAGCCTTTTAATCTTTCAGTCAATCAAAATTCTGCTGCTCATCTGTCTCTGAAACCACTGACTTTTCAAAGAGAAAGTTCATCCATGGAGTAAAAAATGTAACAGAACTAGGAACAGTTTGAATGGAAATTATCTTTTTTATTTTATCCATTTTTCGAATAGTCTTCTCAAAAGAAAATCGTTCGATTATCATCGACAACATGATGAATAAGGAAACTTAAGTTCGTTACTAGATAACAACAAAACATAAAAACATTCTGTAGATTTATCATCGCTTTGGAGGAGGGCGTCGAGAAATCAAAGAACAAAACACATTTTTCATTTTCTCTCTTGTATAAATAGTAAATTTATTATCCCTGTTATTCGACTGACTCAAAAAGGAGTCGAGAGGCATAAATCTTGTGATATAATGAAACTAAAAACAAATGAGTCTTACAAGCGAAACAAGAGGTTTAGCGTGTTTCAACGCTGAATGTGTGTGCATCGATATTCGTCGATACATTCAATTACGCGAGAAGCTTAGATTTGGTGGAAAATGCGGCATACGAAATAAGGCCGACTAGAAGAGCTGCAAGGAGCTCCGAATGGATCCAAGCTCCCTGATAAACTCCAGGGTTGTTGAGGATCACAACAGCTAGTGGTTTGATGCTCTCTGGATCCTCTCCGTTTCTGTGGGCTTTCCTGATTGCTGAGTAGCTTTCTTCATCGTACAGTTTAACACTGTAGTCACCGGAGCGTGCCTTCTTCACATCCTCCGTCCAGGAAACCTTCAATATTACAAAAAAACAGTTTGTTGAAAGCTTCTCAACTTGATTACATGTATCGGCTGAACTCTGAGAAAATTACTGTCTGTTTCTTAATCGAATTCCCAGAATTTTCTCAAAAGTGAGTTTAGTATTTTTTTAAACCCTTCAAAAAAATCAATCTCTATTTATCTGTAAAACCCTTTCATTCTTCGAATAACCCTTGCTCCAATTTTCAAAACAACATGAATACAATAAAATTTCAATGGAAAAAATGAAATTGAAACAGAGCAGAAAAAAAATTTCGAAAAAAAATGTATACAAAAAAGTTTAACTGAAAAAAATTAAATTGAAATAAATTAAATTGAAAAAGAAAAAAAA
>JACEOJ010000079.1:3461675-3546397 GCA_013761285.1 Campoletis sonorensis | reverse complement strand
AGAGACAGCGCCATAGGCGCGCCGGCGGTAGAGGAACAGAGAAACCCGATATAGTCTGTCTCTCTCGCTCCGTGGCGCGCGGAGAGTGGGGGTAGCCGCGTTCAGTGGAGCGCGTGACGTCACAGGCCGAAAATGTCCACCAGTCTCGCAAAGGACGTATGTCCAAACGTAAACAAGCGCGATTACACCCTTCCGACTCCAAGAAACAGTGAGGAACAGAAAGCGGCCCAATTCTCGCGTCCAAAATCTTCAATATCAGATTTCTTTGGATTGGCTGAACGGATTCTTTTCCACCAAGGACCATTCGAAAGATAAAAAATCATAGAAAATTCACATCTAATATGAGATTTTTCCCTCAACCCGTTTCCCTGTGAAGACGATTTAAACTTTCTGTGACGTCATAAAACACCTATTTTACTGTATATAAGAGTACGGCAGCTCTCGCGCTACGCTTTTTTTTTTAATACTTGGCGTCGAGCCGCTGCCGCGTCTCTTGAAATATATTTCATCTATAAATAATCTTTGTTAGAAAGTTAATAAACAAAATTTGGGAAAAACAATTGTACACAAAAAATGGCTGTACAACACTTGTAACCAAATCAACCTGATGAAAAACAATAGAAATAACATTTTTGCTTTTTATCACTGAAGCACATTGGCAGTATTGAAACCTACTGAACAGGTAATAATTGACTATGAACACAGAGGAAATATTATTAACACTTGAACCCGGTGAAAACAAACGAACATCATGAGCCCTCTCAACCCAAGTTGATACTTTTTCTAAATCAACGTAGCTCGTTTGTATCCAGTTTTTACATAAATATATGATTATTATGAAATTTATCATCTAATTTTCAGTTCATGGACCCTTGTTCATGAATTTTGTCGAACATTGTAAATTCAACGAAAAATGTGTCTGACACAGATGCTTGGGTTAACCAGGAACAGCATTCATTTTGTAAGAGTTGATTTGGTGGAAAATGGTTGTGACAGACGGATGGAAGCACGAGAATTAACAAGGGTTGCGATTCTTTTTCGTTTTTAATTAAAGGATTCATTAAATTTGGTAGGAACGAACGAAATGAATGGGAGAGTCCTAAGTTTTTTAAAAACTGGAATAGAATTTTGCGTTAAGTCACCTGGTACTTGTGGTCGGCGCTTAGCCTCACAGCGGGCAAAGCTTTGCCCTCGACTTCAGCGTAGAGCGAGACATCCTTGACGCCGTTGCTGCATTTCAATTCGAATTGTGTGGTGAATGCGACGTTCGTAAGAATAGTTGCATCTTCGGTGACGTATGTCGAAAAGGTAACAACCTCTGGTTTTTGGCACGTCTCACCAAAAACAACGGATGCAAAAACCAAGGTAATCAGAGGAATAGCAAAGCTCTTCATGTTGTTTTCTTTCCTATGTTCGTTTATAGAAACTTAATAAATATAAATCGAATCACGCGAAGTTTAATAAATCGCTGCTGTACTGTACAGAGTTCTGGCGTTGATGCGTGTCAATACTACTTGTTCTTCACGTTATTCGTCCACTGCAGCAGCAGCTGAAAGTAGCGTGGTAGATTCGTGAAACTTTGAGCGTGTTGACATTTCAATACTTGCCACGTGGTGGCGTACTGCGAGGCGGCGGCAGCCACCACCGTAGCCACGTCACATAACGGGACGGAACACGCGGCGTGTTGGCGTGTAGTCCACAGCATCGATCAAAAAATAGTGAGGGGGCAGCACGTCGCGGCGCGGAAAAGTGAATTTTTAATTTTTTTTAAATTAAAGCTCGAATAAAACTTTGCGCATTCGTTCAAAGCGTTTTCCAATCATTATTTACTTATACTTTGTCATGATTTCGAAAAGGTGGTATTTCCGAGTCCTCTCACTAAAATTTGCAAGTAAAAAAAAACGATTTGTATTCGGTATTTTTGAATTAAAGTAAAAGGCCTAAAGTAAAAAATTAAATATGAATGTTTTCACATTTAATTACAGTTTATATTTTATATTATTTTTATTCCTAATGACAAATAGTACGCTTTTAGTTATAATACTTATTATTAGCTGATATATATTTTTCGTTCATTGTTCCAAGTGTTCACTCATTTTCATTTATTCTCTCTTATTCTCTACCAACCCTTCGTTTTCCGCTTTCGTTAAACATTGAGCAGCGAGAAAATTAAAAAAGCGATGCATGGGTAACAATTTCTGTACAGGAAGGGATTTGTTGTTGATTATTTTGAATAAAAAAAAACAACAAATACAGATACGGGAGGTCCCGTTTGTGACATTCGTGATCCTTATCAATAGAAATAAAAATTAATCTCTCGATCACGTGAAGGTATTTATTTTCTATTTTTTTAAACACTCGAGCCCGGAGACTTGCTAAATTTGAAGATCATTAATGTTCAATATCCCATCACAATGTTTTGCTTTTTTTTTTCTGTTTTTGGAAGAGGTGAAACGTAGAATGTTAAACAACATTCATGACGGTTTGCTGCGAGTACAAATCGCCTTGCACGGCATTGATGAACATCGGAACGCTGTGTTGTATCTGCAAATGGCGTTCGATGAGAGCTCCGAGTGTCGCTGAGAATTCCGTTTCCAGAAGATCAACACCCTCGTCACCAACGTGGAAGAATAGAAAATCGTCCGGCGACTCGGCGTACTGACTGAACAATTTGTATTCACCTTCCTTCGTACGATCAACTCGCCAACCGAACAATTGGTAACAAGCCTGTCGATACTCCTGCGATGATACTTTAAACGCCTCCTTCAAACGCGCTATTTTGATCTCGTGAGTTTGCTTCAGCTCTGCTATTTCTAAAATGAAATTGAAATGAAAAACATTAAAGTTATAGAAGAAACGTCGAAACACGAATTTTTTTTTATCTCACTGATTACTTAAGTCAAAATGGCAAGAATGTTACACCGCCTCATCATATCCATTTATTTCGATGTCTTTTTCTTTTCTAATCGAGAATAATAGTGCTTTTTATAAATAAATAAATCGCCGGAACGAATATTAGAAACGTGAAAAACCTTGAGCGTGTAGCGACGAAACCCCAACGGCCGGAGCGTCCGCACCAGCCTGAACTCGAGCTCGTAGTTCTTCTACCTCGCGAATAAGGGCTTGCTGTTTGTCGTCGGCAAGCTGACTCGCAATGGCAGCCGGATTCATGGAAAAGTGCATTATTCTAGCGTTGCAATTGAAATCACCCTTCAAAGCACGATGCTCGAGTTCATCCTTGAGACGCTCGTTCTCTTCACGGAGTTTTTGACACTCGTTCTTATCGGCATCGGCCTCTGTTCCGCCCAGCTCGCCTTCGAGTTTCGCTACGAGGTCTCTGAAAAAATTAAAGTTCGAAATAATTTATAAAGTTTGTTTTCTAGTTTCCGATTCTTCGTATTCAATCAGTGAAGTGATTCAGTAGTGCTTGCCGAAGTTGTAAGTGAATTTCAATGGAATTTGTCTGCGTATAAAAATAATGATAAGTATAGAATAAAGAAAATGCACCTGTATCCTTCGAGGGCTCTTTCAAGGGCAGGAATCCTGTCATTCGTGAGGCTGCTAGTTTCGACACTGGTCATTTCTTTTTCGTATAGATCAAGCTGTTGCCTATAACTGTCTCTTTCTCTGGTAACAAGGATCATTTTTTTTTGCAGTCTGCCAACGAGTTTATTGAGTCTTTCATTAGACAAGGTAATGTCCGAAGCGATTTTCTTAGCTTCCTCATACTTTTTAGTTATATTCGCAATTTCGCGCTGGGCAGAATCGATTTTAGATCGTAATTGGCCTTCTTCGGCGGTGAGAACGGCCTCGGATTGTTGTAGTCGATGCAATTCCCGTCTGAGAGAATTTGCATCCCCACCAAAACCAAGACTCTCAAATTTGCCGAGTTTACGCAATATTTCAGCTCGTTCGGTCTCCAGAACTGCGACTCGTTCCTCGAGTTTATCCATGTGTTGAATTCTCTGTCGCATATTGCACATCTCTTCCTCGAGCAGCAATTTTCCCTTAATAGACTCGCGCATCGCTGCGATAGTGTCACGAGCGTGGTTCAATTCACGCTCAAGGTCACTCGCCCGAGCGGCACGAGCCGACAGTAATTTGCCTTCTTCCCAGAGACAACGCTCGGCCTCTAGATTCTCCAATTTTATCCGAGTGTTTTGTAGTTCGACGCTTTGGAGCTCAGCGTCTCGTTGGGATTCTCTACTGCATCGTAATTTTTCCTCGAGTTCTGCAATTCTCGCTTCGGCAACTTGTAATTTCTCTATCCTCTCGTTATCCTCGACTCTCTGCTGAGGCAACTTTGAAATCTCCTCGCTTCTGTCAACGCTGACTGTAGATCTTTGAGCCTCGAGCAATTGAGCGTTTTCATTCATCAGACTTACTATTTTCGCCTCTAATTTTGACCTCAGACGTGACATATCTTTCTCCGCTTTAGATTGAGCCTCTCGAGCTTCCTGGGAAGCTTTTCTCGTCGCATCCACCCTAGCTTCCAATTGTTTTATCGTTTGTTTATCAAGTTCTGCTTGGTTTTCCAATATCGTTTTCTCTTTGTCAAACACCTCTTCCATTTGACGACGTATTTTGTGCAATTGTTGTACATTTGCCTCCTGATGCGACAATCTTGTCCTTAACGACACAACTTCTCCCTTCAAACGTCGCCATTCCCAAGGACTCGCTGGTCCTGTTTCTCCTCCAATTTTACTCGTCGAGAAACTGCCTCCTTCGCTTGTTCTACTTGTTGAAAAACTACCCAATTCATCCAACCTTTTACGCTTTGGTGGCGTTTCGCATTCTGACTCTTCACTCAACAATGTCAATGGTACTCCTGTTCCTGATAAACGCACCGATGCTCCACTATTACGCCTGAAATTTGTAGATGTCGACTTCAGGTCATTTATCATCTGGATAACACCCGTTGGATCCATGTTGTCCATCTAGAATGTGGAAAAGTCTGTGAAAAAATCTAGAATGCGAAGATACAGCGGTTAAGATTTTTCCATTGATTTAAATTCTACTAGAAAGGCACTTTTCATTTCCAACATCACGAAGATGTTAGATTAGAAACTATAAATTCATAGAATTCGATATTTTTGGTGTTTATGAGTGTTTAGTGTAACTTGGAATTACGATTTTTGGTGTAAATCCTATTCCGGAGTAAAAGAGAAAGGTTAGACACTTCAATTCCGATGAATAGAGCTCTTTTTCGAGGTTAGATTAGAAATTTTCAGTTTCTTTGAACCTATAAATTTGAAAGATAGTTCATGAGAAATGAATGAAAAATTGATGCCTCATCTCGAGTTTATTACGAATTTATTTGTTTGCATTATTCTCACCTAACAACTGCATGTTTATCGATTAAAATTTTGAATTTTAATGTAAACGAAATAACCTCAAATAAGTACTTAATATACAATCAATTACAACTGTGCCATTAAGGAGTATTTACTAAACAGTTTATCGTTCCTCAGGCGATCTAGTCTTACCGTATTAGATGATTTCATTTATATCCTTTACACATCCAAAATATTCTTCTATAACTAACAATACACGAAAAAAACTGGCCAAGTACGTAGAAATGTTGACGGCGCGTCTTTTCTTGCGGCAAAAACACACATACAAACGGTTGATGGTGCAGTTCTCTTCAGCGATGCCCAGAGTCATGTGACCAGCTTGTGTGATTCTCTGTGGATTCTCCAGTCCCTTCGCACTTACTTTTCACGTGATTGTTGCACGGTAAAATTCCCAAAACTGAACTATGCTGGAATTCGAAGAACATTTGCACAGTATGGCTTTTATTTTTTTCTAGTAAAACCCGAAATAACGCTTCGGATAGGATTATTCTCATCGTGCAAACTAATTGGGCTCGGTTAACATATATAGTTTTTGTGGAAATCGAATCCGATAAAAATTGAAACAATCCTGCAAACTTGATGGTTTTTTTTGTTGCTCATTGTTCATTGTTCAAAACGTACGATAAACCGAACAATCTCATCTCTATGGAACAATTAAGACTAAATGATGAACAAACTAAAAAAAGGTCCGAAAGTTAAAACGGTCCGTTCAGTGTAACATAAGTGATATTTTTCCTGCATTTCAAGTTCACGTGAAAATATCCGTTTCTTTCCCGACATACTTACTGACCGCTACTTACAGAAACATGCTTAATCTCTAATTGACATATGTCCGAAAATGGAAATAGTGTCGAATCAATAACAGAGTGAAATTTAGTGAAATTAGGAAGAATACTCACAAACTGATTAAATAGTGAAATTATGACGATAAGAAATTAAAAATGAATTTTCGGGTGAGAAGTGTGAGAAGCAAGGAATCAAGTTGAAAATCGTATTTGACTGGTGAAATGTCGACTGGGGGACGACCTAACCTATTTTGAAAGATATTGACGCACCTGTCAATGTCAAAAGCCCCAAAAAACACAATTAATTATTTAACGATGCGTAGAAAACGTTTCACTTTGAGAAAACAAAAAAATATATTTAAACACAACCAAATGAATGAGCAATATTGTATTTAAAAGAAAAATAATGATACTGAATCGAAGTGAATGAAAATAATATTTATAAACAAATAGTATATTTTGTGATTAGAAAAATAGTAAACATCGAAATAATTAGAATCTCGTCAATGGGTGGTAGATGAAGATGTTAATTACTGAACAAACATGTTGCTAGCCTGTGAACTTGCCCGTCGATTAATTTCAAGCAGAGAAATACCATTGAGTCGAGCTGAAGTCTCATGGAGTCATCAGGGTCGGAAACCGAGTTATCGTTGCCCTCATCAATTGGATGCAACGATGAGAAGGATATTGATGAGAAGAGTTACAACAACATACTGTCGTCAGACAGCGGGGTGTCAACATCCAGTGAGACATCAAGCTTTGAAGATTGTACCATTAAAGGAGGACTGGAGCAACTTGGTCCAGCGACGCGTCAAGAAGCTGTCACATTGTTGCAGACCCTGTTGCCGTGGCGGCAGAAATCTTCCAGCATCAAGACACCTCGAAATGTAGACAAAGTTGGTGGCACCTTGGCACTGATACAACACCCTAGGCCTCCAAACTTGCCTGTCAAGAGCGCAGCGGAGGAGCGATGTCACAGGAAACAGTATACCGTAATTTTAGCACGGGCGAGAAAGAAAGAAATGGAGGAAGAATCTGCTCGTCGTTATCAACGAGAAGAACAGTTGAGAAGGGAGGAGAAATTGGCGGCAGAGTCCGCTATGTGGACCAACAACATTCTGCCAAACTTTAAGGCTGTGAAAAATACAAAAAAGGTTCAGGATCTGTGGTGGGCTGGTTTGCCGCCCAGTATCCGTGGTAAAGTTTGGAAATTAGGCATTGCCAATGACCTCGACCTCAGTCCCGATGAATTCAACGTCTGCATCCAACGAATAAACAGGGATGCCCTCATCAAAGCCAAGGATGAATCTATTCTCGCTATAAAGTTGGACGTTTCTCGTACTTTTTCAAATTTAGGAGTTTTCCAAGAGGGTGGACCGTTGCACGACAGTTTACAGGGATTGCTATCTGCCTATGCGGTTTATAGAAAAGATATTGGATACGTTCAAGGTATGAGCTTTCTCGGCGCCATTCTCATACTCAACATGGAACCTGAAGAAGCTTTTGTCTGCTTTGCCAACCTCCTTAACAAACCTTGCCACCGAGCAGCCTTTACTCTCAATCAGAAACAAATGGACGTTTATTATCGTGTCTTCTCAAGCACTCTTGCTCACAAAATTCCAAAAATACATGGACATTTTTGTGCCGCTGGCCTCAGCCCCGATCTCTATCTTCTTGATTGGCTCTACACTGTCTTTGCCAAAGCAATGCCCCTCGACGTTGTCTGCCGAATTTGGGATGTTTTCATACGTGACGGCGATGAATTTCTATTCAGAACGGCTCTTGGTATTCTCCGAATGTTCCAGAACGAATTGCTGGACATGGACTTTGTCAGATGCTCGCAATTTCTCACCAGATTACCCGACAACTTAGAGGCTTCCGTACTCTTCGATAATATTGGAAAAATCAACACGAGCATCGGTGCTCAGAGCTTTCAAGACATGATTTCCCAATTGTCTTGATCGGATACGAATATTTAAGACTTATCGAAATGACCAAAAACAAGAATCTCGCATTCTCGCAATTAGGATGAAGAGATAAATTCAGTTAATTCCTAATTCAAATTAGGGGATCAATAGTTTATTATCTCGAAGACTTCGAACAATTACTGCTCCGTGGTTCCATCAAATATTACTGCAAACATGATTTAAACCAGATCTTATCACCCAACGAAATCAATCGACTTTTATCCTAATTTCAAGAGTTAATTGACTTTTCACACACGAAATAATTCAATGATTTTTTATAATGATTAAAAAAGTATATTCCTGATCGTAGTAATCAAAGAAGTCGATCGAGATTGCATGTAAATATATATAATTATGAGCCACTTTTTTGTGACCGAAAAATGTATAAATAAGTACTGAAAAGGCGTGTATTTTTTAGACAAAGAAGCCTTTGGTGCTCGACTCCGTACGAGTTCACCATGACGCTTGTACTAAACCATTTTATTGGCATAAATAATTTTGTTATTCAAGAATCATGATAATACCGTCCGTGCATTGCCTCAATACTCAATAATGTCGTTAATCATTGTAATTAGAGTTATTAATGAAAAAAAAATTCAATTCACTAATTTTTCATATCGTGTTTCTATCCCAAGGGGATGATATAACGAAAATAGCCAAATTTTTATTCCAACATCATTACCGAAAGTGAATTGTCATACTTTTTCGAATCTCATTGAATATGTTATAGAATCTCAAAAAATATTCACCATCTATTAAAATTCATTATTTAAAAATATAATTTGTATTGTACTCTATTAAACGCAATTAATTTTAAACTTTATTTCATTGTAATCTTGACGTATTGAATGAATACTCAAACAATAATTATACCCAATTCTTGTATCGCACATTTTATTTCACGGAATTCAAATAATTATTGAAACTTTGGCATGCCGACGAGATTTTTTCCTATATGCGTAATCATTTTATAATTTGCAACAGAAGTGCACTTTTTATTACGTCGATTAAAGTTTTTCTGTATGTTTTTTTCTTCGTTTATGATTGTGAATAAAGATATATTTATACAAAAACGAGGGTGATCTTTTTGTTACTTTCATTCTTCGAATAGAATGACACAAGATTCAGGAGGATTGAATGAAACAACAATCAAATTTGTTTATAATTCTTTTCATTATTCGTAATTTGGACATAAGTCAATTGTGTTGCGTTATTTACAGCGTGAATTGTCTAAGACATCGAACACGAGGATTCGAATAAATAATGGATTATTCACAAGATCCCACGGATCGTTCTCCAGCGAGATAATTCTATAATTATGCAACAATGACACCAGGCATTGAAGTTATTATGTTTTTCTTTTGTGATAAAAAAAAGGACCCACGAGATTGATCGCTCAGAACGATTACAAAATAGATCACCACGTAAGATAATGATAATTTAATCCGAAAACTAATTAGCCCCGATATTACCGATGCCTGTGCAATGTATTTTCATCACCATTTACTTTGTGGGTCCAATTTTTCCTTGTACCGCATTCGTTTAATCTAACAATAAATATTATTATTTTCCTAAAATCTCGAAGCTTCGCGTAGCTTCGAGCTCGTGCTGTGTCTGTTTTTTTGTGTTCTTGCTCTTGCTTCTACAGGTTTTTGGTTTGCTCTTTACCAGGCGACGAATCCTCCGGCTATTTTTATTGAAGGTAACACTTTAGGATGAACACACATGACAGCTCACTGAGAAACTGCTTGGCAGTCGATAAATCGACGAGATCCTACCGTGCTGGAATAGAAAAATCGAAAAACGATGTTGAAAATTAAACAAATAGATATTTTCGGTGATTCGAATTAAACAATCGCCATTTTTACTGATAAATCTGTTTTTCATAAAAAGTCATAATTGATCATTCGTACTCAATGACTACGAATACTTATTTTCCACTCACGGTCATTCGCGCTTGTGTCGAAGCGCTTGTGCCCGTCCAACAGCAAGGAACGTCGGATCTTCCAACATTGCTCGCAAAACGGCGAGGAAATCGGCGGCCTGATCCTCGTCGATGGCTCTTCGATCGTATGATAAGGTCGTTGTGAGTCGCGTTATCTTTTTCAGAGAAGAGTCTGCCAAACGAAATAAAAAATTGACAAAAATTCATCGACCCTTGGAAAAAAAAAAAACTTTTCCTCTAAAAAACTTACCCAACTCATCTCGTCCCGTTCCGACAGCTAAAATGGCAGTCTGCGGTGGATTTATTATGGCAGAAAACTCCTTAATACCAAACATTCCGAGATTCGAAATTCTGTTGAAAAGAATAAAATTAATAAAGTTAGAATTTGTTAGCTTTGACTAATTTAACAAATATTAATGGTTTCATTAGTTTTTGTTCAATTTTTATTACGTGAACGTGCCGCCCTGGAATTCGTTCGGTTTAAGTGTTCCATCGCGTGCTTTACCAGCGAGTTCTCGTATACTCGAGGAAATTTCAGTCAGGCTTTTCCTCGCGCTGTCAAACAGTATCGGCGTTATCAGACCCGTTGGCGTTGACACAGCAACCGAGACGTCAACGTTCTGCATTCTTATCACCTTGTACAAAATTCAATTCGTTAAATTCTTACTAAATTGAATTATTTTATTTTTTGAATGAATCAATTTCCTAATTAATCGATTTTTTGTTGTATCTAGTTTTATTAATTATGAGGAAAAAATTTAACTATTATTTTACTTCGTTAATGCATGGAAAATGTAATTTTTAGTCTCACCTGACCATCTTTGTACAGTGAATTAACATCAGGACATTCCAGAAGCGCGTGCGACACGGCTTTCGTAATAAAATCGTTCAACGAGACCGAAACACCATCGGCTTTCAGTTTGTTTCGGACTTCGGATAATTTATCGATGTTTATGTCCATTGTAGCGTAAGAATGAGGAATATTGCTCTGCAAATAAAATACAAAGAGAAGCAAAGATCTAGCTCATTAAAGTTCAACAATGTAACGACATTCGATAGAATAATAATTTTCTTCGAAATCAGGTGAAGTTTTTGGTCAATTTCAATGTACCTTCGATTCGGTAAGCCGTTTAGCAATGACTGCACGAATGTTGGAAACTTCCTGGTCTTTGTACGTAGATGGAGCGTTTTTTCGAATAAGAATTGGACCCCTAACTTTGGTTGGGCTTGCTTCAGATTTGCCAGACGGTGGACCGTCTAAAAAAAAAAACCGAAATTGTATTCAAGTTGCAATTGCGATTGGAGGATTTTTTTTTTACAATTATATTTACCTGATTTGAGGGTTACTCGTTGGATATTATTCGCTTGGATGTGGGCAAGAACATCGCCTTTGAGAAGACGATTCGGTCGACCGGTTCCTTTTACCGAACCCGAACTCAGGCCATATTCTTCGAGAAGTCGTTTAACCGCTAAGCCGTAAACTCTGCAAAGCAATCATTTATTTACCAAATTAATTCACAAAATGTACAAATATGTTATTGTATCATTGAAAAAATTCGACACCCATTCATTCATTCATTATTGACAGGAAGATCTAAATATTGTAACACTCACTGTCCACTAGCCGGAGGTTTTGGACCCGCAGGCGCAGAAGTTGGTGCAGATGGAGAAGCCGACGCCGGACTCGACGCGGCTGGACTCGACGTCGACTGAGGAACGCTCGTCGGGACGACAACGTTTTTCCAGTCGTTTCCTTTTTCGACCGTTATCGCTATTAACTGGCCAACTTCGACTTGCGATCCTTCCGGGATCTTCGAACACACATTTCAATAACAATTATTACAAAATTCGTACTTTTATGAAGTGATAGCATTATCTTCATTATTTTAATCGAAATTTTATCAATATTTGTACGAATAGTGAGATCAAAGCTTTGACTGTACAAAGTAATCTCTTACAAGTATTTTAGCCAATGTTGCTTCCTCATCCATCTCAAAAGTCATCACAGCCTTGTCCGTCTGAATATCTGCCAAAGCATCGCCAGGAGATATTTCATCTCCTTCTTTTTTCAACCACTTGACTATTGTGCCTGTTGTCATAGTTGGAGAAAGTGCTGGCATCATTACGCTTAATCTGAAATCAACCGCAAATTAGACAAAAAAATAATACTCAAAGACCATTTATAAACATGGGAAGGTAAAGCATTAAAAGAAAGACTTGTGGAATTACATTGAAATAACCATGAAAAAACCTCATAAAATGGTCAAAGGTGCTGGAAATTTGAAATTTAAATATTTGTTAAAATGTTGTGAAAAAAAGGCAAGAATTTGAGGAATAGAAACTCGATGAATTATCATAGAAATCAAAAAGTTCTGTAGACTTGGGAAAAATAAATAAATAAATAAACATATTACTGTCCAGCAGGTATCTCCTGTGGCTCGGAGCTGGCAGTCGATTCAGCAGGAGCTGAAGAGCTTGGAGGAGCTGCATCCGCGCCTGATGGCATTTCAACCGTGGTCCAGTCTTCATCTGGTTCGACGGTCAGGGCAATGAGAGTTCCAACTTTGACGTCTTTGGTGCCTTCAGGAACCTGTATTTATTCAGATAAATTTTATGTCATCTCTGAATGACTTTAGAGGATAAGACAAAAATAGACGGTGATTCTTAATTTCAATGGTTATTCGTACAAGAATTTTGGCTAGAACGCTGTCGTCATCCATCTCGAAAGTCATGACGGCTTTATCGGTTTGAATGTCGGCTAAAGCATCTCCAGCGGCAATAGGATCTCCTACACGTTTGATCCATTTGACGATGGTACCAGTTTCCATGGTGGGTGAGAGAGAAGGCATGTGCACTTCTTTCCCCTTGACTAGAGTGTCAACAGTAAACACGTTTGACAGAAGGTATTATTGCACATTCGCGATTGCATAACCGCGATATACAAAGTGAAAAAGCGTGAACGCAACTTCGAAAACGTTTAAAAGGGCAGAATTTGGGCATATTAGACAAAAAAAAGGTCCATTCAAATTATAAAATTGTTGTCATGACCTGGCGAAGTCTCGAATTTGAAGCAATGTCATTTCATCGCAACCCCGAATAATTGAACATAACCTAAACACTTTCTGTTCCCCATTTTTTTTGATCGATTGTTGAATGATTCGACTTACCGTTCATAATGTAACTTGTGTGAATCCATGATCGCCGATATTTCCACGGCACAAATTTACGAATATCAGGATTTTTGTCGAATTTTAATGAACCTAAACAAAACCTCCATCTGATTATCTGGGCCATGCTCAATGGAACAAATACGAGCCCAGGTGGTGACCGATTAAAGCTCACTGATCCATCCAGCAGACGAAGCGAGTGACCTCTGCGTCAAGGTCAGATAATTATCGTGTCAACTATTCGTTATCGTTATTATTTTTTTTAGTTTTCATCTTTCTATCGTACCGTGAAATTTAATTATTGTGGTATTATTCATATGATTATTGTTTGTTACAATTTATGAAAATAAAAGTGCGCGAAACCGAGCCAATCAAATTTTTGAATGTTTGACTTTCATGTTGATTTGCAAGTTTACACATAGTGTAATATCGGACGATATCTCCGTCATCATTCTAATTGGAATGACAATGATCATCGACTCTATAGACCCCTACAATTTATTTTTCCGAAAGTAAACCCTACAACGGAGTCGACAACGACCCAAATATTCTATTTGGCTTAAAATATTCCCCGATGTATGCGATAATGTCATTCGCTCATACGACACCATTTTTTTCTTTTTTGATAGCAAAAAAAACAGGTTTACATACAATTTGATAACATCATACACCAGCCAACGACCATACCACGCTGAATACACCAGTTCTCGTCCGATCACTGAAGTTAAGCAGCATTGGGCGCGGTCAGTACTTGGATGGGTGACCGCTTGGGAACACCGCGTGCCGTTGGCATTTTTTTTTCGCAGATTTATATGTTTCTATATATCTACATGATTAATACAACGAAGGAAAAGAAAAACAATCTCAAGTTTTTTCATTTTTTTTATATTTTATGTTTTAACATATCAATATTTACGGTGGCACGTTCCATAATAAGAGGAAGATACCAAATAATACAAAAGAAGACGGAAATTCTTTCAACATGTTCTTGTTTGATCACTGAAGAGTATTTTCGGTGTGGTCGGAACTTGGATGAGTGAGTTCTGCAAATTTATCTTTATTTTTGGAATCTTTTGTTTTATCAATACATCAAACAAACATAATCTCGTTTCAGGAAGTCCACATTTTAATAAGTTGGTTATACAGAAATTAAATCCACGAATGATTGTTAGGAATTCCTGCATCAATCAATGTTACTGTTTATAACAATAGTGTACATAAATATTCTTTATCATCTATTATAACGACGATCATTTGACCGTTGGAAGACGTTGGAATATCACGAAGAGCAATATTTTGAACAATGACATTTACAAAATAATGTATTCTAAGATATTTTTCTGTTACTCCATAAGAGAATTTACAGTTTAAGGTTGCCTATACAAACGTATTTGATATCTAAATATTCCTCGACCCCGTGTCTCGATCCTTCTCTTCCTATGCCCGATTCTTTGACCCCACCGAAAGCAGCCTCGGCGCAGGATATCAAGCCTTCGTTAACGCCAACCATACCAACTTCCATTTTTTTAGCAACACGGAATATTTGGGAAATATCACGAGAGAAGAAATAGCCGGCAAGACCAACGTTGGTATCGTTAGCGGCTTGAAGAACGCCGTCTTCGGAATCAAACTTATGAATAACAGCGACAGGTCCAAATATTTCGCGTCGATAAATGTCCATGTCTTTCGTAACGTTGGTCATTAAGGTGGGCTCGTAAAACAAGGGCCCCAAATCACTTCGAACTTTGCCACCGCAGTGTATTTTGGCGCCTTTCGAAACCGCGTCATCGACGAGGTTCTGAACTATTTGAAGTTGGCTTTTTTTAATGAGAGGCCCATGAGTCACGGTGTCCTTAATTCCATCGCCTAATTTAATTTCGTTTTTTATTTTTCCCACAAATTTCTCAACGAACTGGTCGAAGATGCGATCTTGTACGAAGAAACGATTTGCCGAAACGCACGTTTGTCCGGTGTTACGAAACTTGGATGTCATCGCACCGGAAACGGCGTGATCAACATCCGCCGATTCGAAAACGATGTACGGGGCGTTACCGCCCAATTCTAAACTCAAACGTTTCATCGTCGGTGCGCATTGTTGATACAACATTTTTCCGACGGTCGTTGAACCTGTGAAGGAAAGAGCTCGGACGCGGAAATCGGCGCACAATTCTTTTCCAACCGCCGGTGAATTGCCTGCGTCTGCAGTCACGACGTTAATCACACCCGGCGGAATTCCAGCTTCCTCCGCCAGTGCTGCCAACGCGAGGGCTGTGAGTGGCGTGTCTTCAGAAGGTTTTACGACGCACGTGCAGCCGGCAGCAAGCGCTGCTCCAGCTTTTCGTGTTATCATCGCATGAGGGAAATTCCAAGGTGTTATCAAAGCCGCAACTCCGACCGGTTGTTTCAATAATAATAATTCTCTGTTGAGAGCGGGGGGTTGCAAAACTTCGCCATTTATTCGACGTGCCTCTTCCGCAAACCACTCGACAAACGAATTTCCGTATTTTATTTCTCCCCTCGATTCCGCCAATGATTTACCATTTTCTTTCGTCAATATACACGCCAATTCCTCCGAATGTTTCACCATTAAATTGTACCAGTTTCTCAACCAATCACTTCGCTCTTTAGCGCTCGTTCGTCTAAAACTGTCAAACGATTTACTCGCCGCGCTTATCGCTAATTGCGTATCTTCTTTATTCATATTCGGCACTTTTCCCACTATGCTCTCGTCCACTGGATTTGATACTGCGAAAGTTTGCCCGTTTTTAGCATTTACCCACTTTCCGTCAATGTAACTTTGTTCTCGAAGAAGAGACAAATGGCGAGAAATATCAATTGATTTGCACGAAGCCCGGAGGGACAAACAGCTTCTCAACTGCAACATTGTGAACACCCCTTAAAGTCGAATCTGTAACACAGAATTTTTCGTTTCGGCTAATTGTAAAGCAGACAATGCTGGTAGTAGTAAATTTGTTTCATAAAGTTGTTTTTTTTTTTTTTTAACCAATCAACTACGATAATTAATCAAACGTTGTTTTTTTTTGTAGTTGCGTTGTTACGTACGAATAATCAATAAATCACAATAATCCGTAGGTTATGTTTTCTAATTTTAACTTTATGGAACGCAATTAGCTAGATTCATTATTCTTGATTGGCTCACTTCCACCAATTGGTTAACGAACGTCAAAGTTCCTCCTATTGTTGTCACTGATTGTCATATATACATATATACATATGCTACGATTTGCTGCTTACCTCGGGAACCAATCCTCGAAACAAAAACACAACGGTGTTCTAATGAATTTCTAATGCTTGTCGAATTTCACCGAGAGACGTGCACTCTGAGATTGAAGAATTATGACTGATGTTTGCAAAATTGGTTGCCCTATCATGTGATGAAATATTTTAACAATCTTATCGTTATCGGCTCCGTACAGGGTTTGATACGTTCGTAGTGAACTTGCGTACACCCGAGTAAAAAAGTTTTGTCGTCAGTTTTCACTTGTGCGCAAGTAAATTTGACCGTAACTAAAATGACGGTCATTGATCAAAATTCTATTATTCAATAATGAGACTAATCGATTTGTGTTAAAAATTTACAATCGCGCTGTAATTACTGTAATTACAAAAGCTTATCATAAAAATAGGGGTTGCAGATTTAGCGCCAATCGAACGTAAGGTTAGGAATATTTTTTTCACACTCCAGTGGAAATGGAGTCGTCTGTTTGGTTTAAGAATTTTGGAACACTTCACATCGTTGTTTTTTGGCCAATGAACGATCGTCATATCGTACAAAATTGTTCGCCTGACTACACAGAGAACAATCATGTGTTTGTCCAGTGTGGTGAAGATTTGCGTGTATGTTTGTTGATCAACAATCCAAGTTATCTTGAATATACATGATATCGCATGAAATCAACTTCTCAAATCGAAACTGAACAATGAATAACACAAAACGAACAATATACGTAGGTATGTATTTGCAAATATTCATACAATATAGAAAAAACATTGGATTGATTTTAACCTCAAAAAGTGCCGGTTTTTGTAACGTGGATTGTCTGAGTTTTCATTAAAAAAGTTATTAAGAATGTAAATTTATATATTTATTGTTTGAATGAAAGATATCTCTAATTCTGAAAATTTAAGTCGGCTGTTACATAAAAATTGAATTATTTAAAACGTTCGAAATACGTATTTAGGTTAAAATCATTTGTAATCGTCAAAAATATCATAAAATCGACTATCACCATTTAATTAGATAAAGAATGTTCGATATGGATATGGACGCCAAAACTTCTGATAAAAAGTCTATAACAAGAATTATTATCGATTAATTCAATCTCAAGATAGGAGTGAAAGTGAACTTGAGTTGTTGATCGACTCTGATAACTTGTTTTTTTTTTTTCGATAACATCTGATTGAATCGTGATTTCGAGGTTTTGCCAATTTTTGGCTGCTAAATTATAAAATTTTCATTTGCCTTTTTCATGTTACCAAAATTTTATTCATATTCAGATTGATATAAATTTGATGGAAAAACTTTTATGAACAATAAGTTACTTTTTTCAGGTGGACTTGCGGAGGAAGTTGACGAGAAAGTATTGCACGCAGCATTTATTCCTTTTGGAGAAATTGTTGATGTTCAAATCCCATTGGATTATGAGTCAGAAAAACATCGAGGATTTGCATTCATCGAGTTTGAGGTGGCCGAAGATGCGGCTGCCGCGATTGATAACATGGTACGATGTTTTGCTGTAGCTATTGGGAATTTTATTTCGTAATTCCGAATTAGTTCAAGATTATTTTTTTCCCTGTATAAAGACTAAGAATTTGCTTTTTCTTGCAGAATGATTCAGAATTGTTTGGCAGAACAATAAGGGTGAACATTGCAAAGCCACAAAAAATAAAAGAGGGATCCTCGAAGCCGGTATGGGCGGATGATGTTTGGCTGCAGGAGCACGCCGGCGAAACTCTTAAGACAGACGAATCGGGGACAACAACAACAACGTCTAATGAACCACCGGCACCTAAAAAGAACAAACAAAATCCACAGGTTTACCTGGACATAAGTATTGGGAAGCAAGAATTGGGTCGGATAATAATAATGTTAAGAACTGACATTGCTCCAAAAACTGCTGAGAATTTTCGCTGCCTTTGTACCCATGAAAAAGGATTTGGCTACCAAGGCAGTGTTTTTCATCGAATTATTCCAGACTTTGTATCCTTTTCTATTCTACGTTCAATTTTTTTTAACGATTTGACGAAAAATGTGGAAATAGTGATTTTTATTTTTTCGTTCATTTGCTGCTTAAAATTTTCCCTTAACGATTTATTATTCAGATGTGTCAAGGCGGTGATTTTACGAACCACAATGGAACCGGTGGAAAATCCATTTATGGTAATAAATTTGAGGACGAAAACTTTGAGCTCAAGCATACAGGGCCAGGAACAGTATCAATGGCCAATTCGGGACCGAATTCAAACGGCTCTCAATTCTTCCTGTGTACAGCACGCACCGACTGGCTCGATGGAAAACACGTAGTTTTTGGTCACGTCATTAGTGGCCTAGATGTCCTCAAAAAGATGGAAAAATGTGGTAGTAAATCGGGAACGCCCTCCCAAAAAGTTGTAATCAGCGCATGTGGCGAATTGAATTGATAAACTATTTAAATTAAGTAATATTGAATTTTTTTATTTTTCTAGCAGTCGGACTGTATTGAAAAACTAAACTAGTTAATAAACAATATTTTCAATTTGTTTTTTTTCTTTATTGACAGAATTCAAGAAATTCTGCAACAATTATCATACGTTCACAAAAAAAAATCATTTAGTAGTATTGTAGCTTAGGATTTTTTGGCTGCTTTCATTTGCGCTTGGTGAAACAATTGTTGTAATTTATCCAAGTTTTCGCGGTGAGTTTCTTGCTTTTTGTCCAGTTCGGCGATAAGTTGCTCCGTCCTTTTTCTAAAAAGGATATTTTTCTTATTTAATAAAATTTCTAGGAGAAAAAAAACCTCAATTTGAAACAATCAAATGCTAAAAAAACTGTTAAATAAAGTTCAATTTCAAAAAATCACATTTATTATTAAAGTGGAATCTAATAGATTCAATTATTCGCAATGATACAAATAATGAATAACAGGAAATTCGCTATTGATGAAAATGGAAAATAAATGGAATAATTATAAAATGTGTGAGCTTCAACATATAATCGAACTTACAATTCGTTGGAAATGTATTCCATCCGTTTAGCTACGTTCTGTTTGGCCTCGACCAAATCTTGCTTGACAAGAACAGGACCAATTAATTTGAATACTTCATTTCCTGGTTTCAAAAGATCGAGTTCTTCCTTAACAGCTGTGTTTTCGTTTAATTGTCCATCCAGTTGTTGGCGTTTGACGATAGCTTTATGATAATCTGCAAAATTTCAATGATTTAGATGAACTTTTGAGGTTATATCGAGCTCTCGACACATCCCAGTCGTTTTGACTCCGAAATACGAACTTTCGAGTGTAATGGTTCATTGATTATTGACGAATGAGTTTACAAACCTTTTTGCATTTGCTTGTAATCGTCTATTCCCGCCTGGAGCCTTTTCTGATTTTCTTCAACCATTTTTCTGCAACACGAGTTTGACACGAAATTAAACTTTTGTCAATCGAATCGAACGGGTGTTATTTTACAGCATTTATTTCTTACGATTTTGATGGAGGCACAAAACAATTGGAAAAGTAATTCAATTATTTTTGCCGTTGATTTGTTTTAAAAACTATTGTTAATTATTCCAAAATTCGAGATTCGATTTCGCTCAACCAACACTTGAAGACTTTGCGTGTATGAATCACACCGATTTACACTCACATACAACATCAGTCAAAATGGAGAATACACAATGGAAGGCGATTGAAAAATTCCACGGGCCATTTTAGGGCATGTTTCTTATTTTCTGTCCTCGTTCTACCCCCACGACTTTCGTGATTGTACGGGCGCAAATCTTCTACAGGCCATCTCGAATGAAAACACCGCTGGAAAAATGCGGGAACATTGAATTTTTGAAAAATGACAAAATCGACGAATCGCAGCTGATTTTTAAGGATTATGTTGGCTTATGCACATTGAAACGATATTATCAGCCAATTGAAGCGTAGCATGGCTTTTCATTTGACTTTTAGTTCTCTGTACTTCTGCTCGTGACGCTAGTATCTTGTGTCATCACTTCGCGAGTGCGAGAGAGACAGTTAGGAATTGAACCACTTTTTTCTAAAAAAAACTATCAACAATTGAAACCCGAATGAGTCAAAAAAAATTGTGCCACAATAATACAAGATTTGATCGAATTTTAGAACGATTGATCAAGTTGTTCAAGCATCAGTGCGCATCGTCATTTCGAAGCGGTCGGAAAGTGTGACACTCCCGGGATAAAAATTCCGGTATTCCGTAGCAGCAGCCTCATAAGATAGAGCCTTGAGGAAAAAGGGCTGATAGTGACCTGGAACGGTTGACAAGGTAAAGAGAAATACCTGTTTGAAGGATTCGTGGTGTTTATACACGTCACATTTGTAAATATTACAGGTGACTTCGTGCTGTCAGATAGTTCAACAAAATGAATAATAGTCAATGTTATTTATCGTGTTAATATATGAGGCGAAATTAAGCAGGAATTTTAATAATTATTTTCACGTAACATTAGTAAGTGAGCAACTGTCAATAAATTCAGAAAAAATATTGTTTTAGGTTATGGTTTGTTCAATTGTATTTTTGAGCGGTTCCGAACATAATGCTTTCGATCAAGTTTGACATTCATTACTTAATATTTTTCAAATCGATTATATAGAATGAAAAAATTATTTAACTTTCTCACTTTTGTACCTAACTATTGTCTCTCATTGATTGCAATTAATCATGATTCTTTATCATAATTTTAACAGGAGTTTAACATTGTAACTTGATGTTATTTATTTCGGAATTGAATTTCTACAGATAATGGATTCTGCTATGTGACAGCTGTCTATTGAAAATAATGGCACAGCTGGATCGTTTGAATACAAAAGCAAGCTCAGAGTAATCAAAATGTTTAAGATCGAGTCTTACATTACACCTGTAATTCTCAGTTACGTGGAAAAATATGTGAAGAATTTTAAACCAGAACAATCTCAGGTAATATCATAAAAAGAAAAGACACTTCAATTGATTGGCTGAATGACACTTCGTCAAGTTGAAAAAACTCATTCAATCAACTGTAAAATAAGAATTATGGAAAATGTTGAAGAAATACGAATTTGATTTCCTAGGTCTCTCTATGGGGCGGAGATGCCTCTTTCCAGAACCTTGATTTGAGGCTCGAAGTATTAGAGGAACAACTCAATCTTCCGTTCACTTTTGTCAGTGGACATATTCACGAGCTGATTATTCATGTGCCTTGGGTGAAAATCACATCGGAACCAATAGTCGTTACAATCAACACAATAGGCATGTTGAAAGATCCTCAAAATTAAATTTCCAAAAAAAAAACCCAAACAGTTGTTAGATTTTTTGTAATTGTTTAATTAATTTGGCTTACAAATATATTTGCAGAATGTATTCTAAACTTGAAGGATCAAGGACAGGCAGAAAGGAGCACAAGCACGCACCAAGGTGCCGGATTAAAAGCGATACAGTATGTTTTTCTTGTCACCTAAAAAAAAAAGTTCAAAAACATTTCCTAACGGCTCTTGGTCAACATTCGCTTGAATTTTTTAACATCGCTACTTCAGATGGAGAAATCTGTAATATGTTCAATCGAGTAGCAAACAACTGATTTTGAATGTAATGTTTACAGAGAAGAATCACCGCCAGGTTACATAAAAAGCATTGTAACGAAGGTCATAAACAATATAACAATAAACTGCAACAATTTGATATTGAAATACGTCGAGGAGGACATAGTGCTCAGTGTAAATGTCAGATTTTTGAGCATGCAAACGGTGAACGAATCGTGGGAGCCAGCTTTTACGGGTTTGTTACTCAAACAACTGCGATAATTTTGCATACATGATAGAACCAGTAAAACAAACAAAATATTGTATTTTTAGAAGTTTCGAGTTCGGATGCTGCTCTCCGAAAGATCATTGTTGTCGAGGATTTGACCTTGTGCTTGGATAAAATGGACACAGCTGGAAAGATCGAAATATATCAGGTAAGAAATGAAAAAACTTGTGAATTTTGTTCAAAAAGGAAACACAGCAAGTTGTATTTTATAAAATGAGTGGATTTTTTATTGTAGGATCCTGTGCTGTATCGTTGTTCCATGGTAATACGTCTCATGATGAATTATAACAGTACCCTTGCAAAATGTGCTTCTTTGACGAGATTCGATCTTCACTGCGAAAAAATGGAATTCAGTATGACCGAGCAACAGTTGCCTATGCTGTTGCGATTAATTTCATTAATAACCAGTTTACAAAAGAAACAACCGGGAGCTCGGAGTGACAAACCGGTTCATTCGTCGGACGAGAGAGGGGACATTCTGCAAGGTGAAGAAATTTGTATTAATATTTCTTACGAATAAATAATCGTTCTTCGATCCGTTTGGAAAATCTTTGAAAAATAAATAGAAACACTTTTTTATACGTTGCCATGGAACAGAAGACGAGGATCAAGTGCATGGAAGTTCGGGCGACGGACCGAGTTGGAGCGGATGGGCCTGGAACACAGTGACTTCGGTTTTGCCTGTTAATTGGGATCCTGAGTGGTCCGATGAGCAACAGGTTCCAGCAACTGGTCACACGATCCACATGGGCGTTTATGTAGACGAAGCAGCGTTGACGTTCAAGGTAATGAATTATTTTAACGTTTAATTGAAAGAAAGTGATGAAAATTAGTTGCAAAGGCACTAGAGGCTTAATTCCTTTCAATTATTTGCAGACAGTAGAAACTCTTCAAGAGCAATTATTTTACAAAGCTCGAAAAATAAGATACAACTCGTTTCTGACGCTACGAGTTACGAGCGCTGTTATGACGATGCTCATGAAAGGAGTGTCGACGAGTAATTTACAATTTGGCTTAGGAAGTATCCGCCTGCAACCGCAAGGTATTTGCAGCTGTGGTTATCTGGAAGTTGTCGATGAGATGCAGGTAATGTTCTATTCCTTTTTTTTTGGTTATCAAGGTCCTTAGCCAATGAGGTAATAATTTGTTGGAAATTCTTTTCAGCCGCCAACTTACGTGGAAGCTGGAACTATTCGTAACAACTATTTGAAAGATTCACTGTTCGATGAAAATTTAGGCGAGAACACAAATTGGAAAAATCATTACGGCGATTACGACATTGACTATCATTTGAGAACAGTCGGGGGTACGATCTCGTTGACAAATTTACAATAGAAATAAATAAGCAGTTCGCATAAATTTTATTAATGATCCTTAGTGACAAACATGTTGGAAAGAAGTCCGGCTTTTGGAATGGATATTATACGCACGATCGATGTACCCGACGATTTTCCCGAAGAAAAACTTCCTGAATTCGAATCCAATTATGAGTACAGGTTAAAATTTTCGAAATTTCAACATTTCAGTGCATGAATAAATGAATTCTGCTGCTTATTCGGCTGGAAATCTTTCGTTGTACAATCAAATTATGTTTCATTTTTATAGCAATTTTCCAGAACGCAAAATAACTAGGTACGTTGTCGGAGATCTCAAAATAAAAATTTGCACCGGATTGTTGCACCGACTGAATGCGGTAAAATCCGCAGCGAAATACGACCACAGTTTGTACATAACGAAAAAACCTGGTAAAATCTTTTTTCCTCTTTAATATTTTGTCAATATGGCTCTCTAGTTAAAATTTTTTTTTTAAATTGTTTTCTGTTCCAGAACCGAGTTTTGAGGAATTGCCTCCGGTTACGGTCGAAGAGTATGAAGCCTTGCGGGAAAATGTTTCGATGACGGAAACGTATTTCAATTTTTATCGATTGAGCGTACAATTACAATTGACCGATCATAGTCTAATGAATAATTCCAATACAAAAATAACACCCGGAAGCAGAGTAAGAGCTAGACAATAATTATTTGCAATAACAAATCGTAACGAAAAAAACGTTAACGAACTAGAAATTTATACACGAGGGTTACTATTTATTTCACAGTTTTCCACTCCGAATTCTGCACGATCGGAAAATGCTCACTTGAGTGTAGAATTCAGTGAAATATTGGGAAGCATTGTCGAACCGATGTATCCATTTAGATTGGCTTCCTGCGCTTCGCAGCAACCGGAAATCGATCCCGATATGCTCAACGACTGTTATAGTATTTTAGATTTTAAGGTAACAAGTTACAATTTCGAAGTTTTCTTTTTATCACTAAAGAAACTGTAACTTATGCACATTCTGAATTTAACGTTTTTTTGAATGATAGATTAGCGGATTGCAGAGTCAACTTTATCTAAACAAAAATTGTCGTACCACAATTGTGATGCCTTGTAACGCAAAGTGTGCCAAAAAATCTCTAGTATTTTCGCAATACTTTCATCAGAGTAACGTCGATCACGATTTCATAAATTGTGACATCGATGACATCACATTCACTGGAACAAAAGCAAAATTTTTGGTAGCAGCATCAATTGCAACGTCGATTTTGAATTCTTCAGAACTTTCCAATCCACTATTCTGCTCGTCACTCTTCGTGGATGCTTGCAACGAAAAAGGTTTGTTTTGAGCGTGTCTTTTTTTTGCATGTGGTCCACAAATAATTACATTGAACCCTTGACGTAGTCAACATTTTTAACGAAATATGACAATTTTTCATCCCAGATCCAGTTTATTTGGAGCTGTCGTTGGAAAATGTAACGGGAAAACGAACAAAATCATGGAAGACCATAACGATCGAGGTGGAGGTTAATTCGATCAAAGCTTTCGCTATTAACGACACGCAGCAAGCGTTCATTCTTTCTGGACCGGAAATTGACGCAAATCAGTACGTTGTAGTAATTATGTTATTATTAACAACAAAAATGGGTTTGCAGCCTGTTTAAGTCGAGTAACTGGACAAGCCATTTGTTGGTTTCTACATGAAATTAGTCAAATTCAAAAATAACGTATCTGTGTTATTGAAAAGAATATTTATGTGAATCCTATTGTTTTTTCTTTCTCCAGAGAAAAAGAAGATGGTGTTTTGTTAACAGGAATTCTTCGGTATTCGGAATTATTCGGCGAGGAATCAAAGGATCCATCGATATTGTCATTCAGAGTAGCAGAAATGCGTGGGTCCTTTGATCCTCTATTGTGCAAGTGGTTAAAATATCAAGCAATTCACGAAAAACCAAAGAACGCTTACGTCACGAGACCGGAAGTTGAAACACCGGCGGCGGATGACACTTTTTCAGACACGGATGTGCGAAAGAAAATATTTCGTTCGTTGCACGAGAGCGTTCACAGTTTGTCCGACAAAGAGAAAAAACGATCGAGCTCGCGAACTGATTGGTCCAAAGGAATCACGGCCAACGACGAGTTGACGAAGAAAAACATTCTCAATGACGAGCAAGAAATCGAGGTACGCAGTTCTTTCATTTTTTTGAATAGCTTTCCATCGTTTTTATTTCTTACATCGCATCGATTATAAGGTTTCGTTTTATGAAATGAGAAATGATATTGGAAAAATGGTTCTCATTCACAGGAGCTGCAAAGGACTGGATTTGCTCTGAAAATTGCTCATCTCTATCCTTTTTGGCGAAAACTTGTATTGTGCGGATCCATTGGCCATTTTGTCTTGTACATACCAACGGCAACGATGAATGGTATTGGAGTTGCTGGTAAGTTTGAAATGCCAAAAAAATGCGAGAAAAGTTTTCATTCTGGTATATCGTTTTTTTTTGGAATTTAAAAGATTGGGTTCTATTCATTGTTATTTCTGTTGCAGGCATTGAACCTGCTAAAGACCGGGCACTAATGGGCGATCCAAATTCACATATTTTTGCGATCAAGTCTCCAACCGTCATCGTCCATTCAGCCAATTTGCAATTAGATAAATTTTTGCCGAATTTGAAGGAACTTGCATATCGTCTACCCATGGGAATACGGTCTCCAGGTAATTCACTTGAAAATGAAAAAATAAAATAAATTGGCAAACTAGAAAAAAAGTCCCAATTCACAATTTTCTTTAATACAAAATCATAATTTTCTAGATTACCACAGTTTTCCTTGGACCTTGAAGTTCAACAATTTGAGCTGTTACACGTTGAAAAAAAATCGGCGAACGAATCTTGTTCGTAGTATCGATTTGACCGCTACGATTGACGTAACTACGAAATCAGCCATAACGGAATTTGTTGAAGGGGGACATGTTGGTTTGGGACTTTGTGTTTACGTCGATACTTCGCCCATCATTATTTCTCTTTCGGAAGAACAGGTTCGTAAAAGTGAAATTATATGCGGCAATTCAATCATCATATAATTATTATCCGGGCATTGATCTAATTATTAAAATTACTCTAGGAATTATTATAAAATTCCACTCTTCGCATTTGTCTTGAATTGTTTCGTTACTGTTTTTGTGTAATTTTTAAAGAAGTTCGGGATTAACTTTGTATTGAATTTCTAGATTACAGCCTTGAACAGTATTGCTTTGGACTTGTCAAGTTTGATGACTCTTTTTCAAAATTGTGAAGAGAAAATCACAGAAACTTCGGCAGTTGAACTGGACGGCGCGTACTTCGATGTTCCGAAAACTCCATCGAGTTACAATCCTGTTGTGTATCCTGAGAATACAACATCACCGTCTAGCATTTCGACAGCTCGAGATAGTTCGGATCAAAGTACTTAAAAAAATAATCTCTAAATTTTTGGCTGCAATCAATTTAAAAACGCATACTGAATATGTTTTTCAAACAATTATTTTGGCACGTTTCATTTTAGCGGAAGTGGAGAGCCCCATTATCACCGCGATGATCCAATGGACGATTACGAAAATGTCATTAAAGGTTTACACACTCGATCCAGTGACTGGCCAGTTCATGAAACTGTTACTTGAATTGGAGGACATTATAACGACCTTTGACTGGCAGCCTATTTATTTGCAAGTGAAAAATAAAATTACGACCGCCACTATGTGCCATTTTACCAGGTACGGTATATTTTTATTTATTCATATATTTCATTGCACTAGATCTCTCATAGAATAACGTAAATATATTTGCTTCATTTTTACTTTTTAAAAAGAATAAAGAATCCATGACTTGTCCAGAATTCAATATTTAATATCAATTTTTCAATTGCTCGGAAACAGGGAATCGAATGATGAAAAATGGACATTGGGCGATTATGCGGGACTGATAATGCTCGGACGTGAAAGTACATCCGAAAAAAGTGAAGATACAGGATTTTTGAGTGTAACTTACACGAAAGCGCAATCCGGTAACGTGCACACGAGATGGGGCGCACAAAAACATCAGAAATTGCAAAAAGTACGAGTATGTGAATATTAAAAGAAAAAAACTTGATTGTTAAACAAATCGAATTATTTATAGAATGATCATGAGATGATTATCGTGAACAAAATCATGATGATCCAATGAATTCATGGAAGGTTTCTCTTATTTTTAGATTCGTGCAAAACGAGACTGTCCACTTTCCGTGGAAGGTTACATAACAGAAATAGATATGAGTCTTCAGAGGGTGGACATTATTCTCCCTCCGAGTATAGTAAACAAATTTATAGTAATATTGAAGCCACTCGTTGGAGCGACTCCGGCGGAGATGAAGACGAACGAAATCGAGACTGCAAGGCCGTTGCTTCGTTGTGACAATTTTGAAAATAAATCTCTACCTTTGATTTACTTGGAATTCAAAGGAATGAATCTTATGATACCAACTTGGCCGGAATTTGACAAAAAACTTCATCATAATTTATTGATGATTCAGGTAATACATTTTCCTGCTTTTTCTCATTGAAATTTTTTTTCTTACACATTTTTTTTTCATCGAGTTCCACGTAACAAAAAAAATGGTTTTTCTTTTAATTTTTTTCGAAATTCAGCTGGATGGAATCAGTATAACACCGAGTACCGAAAATCCCATTTGCAGGACGATTCTTCGCTCCGACATTTATCAACTTGCTGCACAATCCAATATCCTTAATATTCCCGGCTCCAGTGTTGAAGACAGACAGTATCAAATTAATGTCCGAGGAATTTGCGCGTGCACTACAACTTGGCTGAACTATCAACAAAACGTTCCCAAGGTATTTCTCGTTGATGTCAAAAATGAAAACACATCAACACAGTTTATAACAAAATGTATTATCCTTCGTAATTTCTTTTTCCAGCGGATTTCGCAATCTTATCTTTATACCATGAACGAAAATCCAGCGTTGGAGTGGAACAATTTAGCAAACAACAGCAATATCGAGCCTCAGCTGTCAACCTCCCTTCTGATGTCAAGGTGATTCATTGCTCCATCAGATTTTTATTGATAATCCCATTCTACACATTATTAAAATTTTGTTGTTTATTTAAATAGCAAAATGCTGTGACACACAAAACAATTATCTTTCTTGTCTTCAAAGCAATCCATTAGTTGTTTCATTTTCAGGATTGATGTTCGTGTGATCATCGCTCCGGCCGTAGTTTTGCAACCCTCAAAAATAATTTGTGGGGGCGCTTTCGAACTGACATGCTTGAAAGACATAGACGTGGCCATAAATTCCGATCAAATGCAATTGTTGTGGCGCATATACGCCGAAATCAATAATTTATTATCAAATTTTTCGGGCAACTTGGACAATTTCACGGAACCAAAAAGCTCAAATTTTGTTACTATCACCGATGATTCGCAAAAAGTTTCAGTCTCTATTCCGAAGGAACACGAGCCTGATTTTACCGGCGATAGTGGAATTGACTTTGAATCGTCGAGCGTCAATTTCGTGCCTACAGTACGCAATGGTTTTTTTTCTACGACTTTCATAATTATTTCCAGGCAAATTAATTTTCTGGATTTTTGATTTCGCAGAGAAAAATACCACTGAGGAGTACTTCGACGCCTCTTCCATTAGAAATCTTAGTGAATTGTGGTTCAGTCAATATTTCGTTAAACATGATGGGCAAACCGTTGCAAGATAAAAAGGTATATTGCAATAAAATTTAGGAATAGCACTTGAAGGAATATTTTGACTTTTGAATAAAATTCACAAAATATTTTTATGATCTGCTTTAGAATACAAATGAAGAGGAAAACGACGGAGAAGAAAAATTCAAATTTTCTATTTTCCACGTGATGTTGATTGAGCCAAATTTCTACATCTCCCAATTAAACGAAAAGGAAAAAATACAGGTAATTTTAGGCGATGCAATTTTTTTGTGATCAAACTAGAAGCAGTGAATAAATTTTTGATTTTTTTATTATCAGATATCGTGTTTCGATTTGGGCGTTTCGCTGAAAAATGGCAGTGACCAGAAAATGCCACTTATCGAGACAAAAAGCGGGAGTCCTCATCCAAACACTGGAATTCCACCTTCGTTCGTGATCTTTAAATTCGAAAAAAATAAGACCTCGAACACTGAGCTTTTCGTTGACATTGGACGACCGACAAAAATTAATTGCTCTATGGCGGCTGTTAAACACATCGATCGTATCAGGCAAGAGGTAAAGCGGGATTTTAGGAATTTTAATAATTGATGATCCATTTTCATTCGTGTCTATTTACATGCATTTTTCAAAAGTTATATATTTTTAGTCGCCAACAATCGAATAAAAGAAAATGGATCACTTTATTCTCAGATAGCAGCTTCCTTTGACGACCAAGAAGTCAAGGATCTCGGTCGACAAAATGTTTCTACCGCGGTTCAATCACAAAAAAAGATGGAAACGAAGAAACCAACGATCCTCGAATTGCCCGAGTTGGGTTTCAAGACGAAACAGTTGGTGCTGTGTTTATTTACAAAATCGGGGTCAAACGTATCGTTGAGCGTTGCAAAATTGTCGGGGGACATATCGAGGACTCTGAAATCGGAAAATATTTATGGAAATTTGTGCCTCGAATCTCTCGTTATTTCTTCATTGAATTCGAACGATATCAAGGTTTTTTTAAATCCCTCGTCGTTCCAAATAACGGCTAATGTTTTTTGGGAAAGTTGGCAAGATCCTGAGGAAGAGCCACAGATTAAAATTCAGGCGCACAGTGAAAATATTTATTTTGATTTCGGACCACGACAGATGAAAATGCTGGAATCTGCGATTCAAGAATATCACGAGTTTGTTGATTACATGAATATTAACTCGAGCACACGAGATAATATAAATTATGAAAATTTACCATCTGCTGAACAATATTACAAAGACGATCTTAAAGCTGGAGCTTTTCAATTCGTCAATGGAAACGTCGAAGAAATGCCTTTGCCTTATCAGGTCTCTACCGTTTATTCTTGATTTTTATAATACTTCAATTTTTAGTTCTTACCTAGCTGAAGATTTAATTTTACTTCCTGTAAAACTTATTAATTTTCAATTATAGGTCGTTTTTTACACGCATCCGAAAAAAGGAATGGCGTGGAGGTATCCTCAACCACGGATCATTACTGGGCTTTTTGTGTCGCCGATACCTTTCGAGGCAAGTATTAACACTGCTCTGAATAAACAACCAGATATTGAAAAAATCATAAAATTGAAGAATCAAACAAAATTACTGATTATCAAAGAAGAAAAAAAACTATTCAAAAGATGAATTTACTTGTGAGGAACAATAATCAAAAAAATATTCTTTAAGTAAAAATAGGGAAATGGGTAATATTATGTGAGAAGATTAAAATGAAGAAAAATGTTGTGCTTTTCAGGTGTCAGAAGAGGTTGATCTCAAAGAGGAGCCGATAAGATGCACGTTAGAATATTGGAGCGAGAGTCATCGGGGTTATCGTCGTTACGTAGATTTTAATTTGTCAGAGACGGAAAATGGTCAGCCGGAGTTGCCGAGATCGTGTACGGGTCAGGCGGTGGGATCGATATGGCGAGTGACGATATCGACAAGAAAAGAAAACAATGGAGATGATGAAGATTTGGGACTAGCGCCTCAAGTGTTGGTCGGTTGTTTACGAGTGGATTCGTATTTCAACGCTTCGACGATACCGAATTTGCAGGTCGCTTTGAATCTGGGCAATTGCGAAATTTTCGTATCGAACGAAGTGACATCATCGTCTTACGAAAAACTGCCGGAGCCATTATCGAATTTTCGCTTGAACGGTTTCGTGCCAGAAACGCAATGTTTTTTGGAATTATCGCACGAGAGAACGTCAATCGTGTTGAACGGATGGTCGAACGGAGCGATTTTGATTGATGTCAGCGGAGATTTGAGTCTTAAAGTATTGGATTATGGATTACTGCACCGACAACCGGTGATCGACAGGCTCGAATCAAACATTCAAATCTGTGTCGCGGACGAAACTCACGTGTCGATCGAGTGTAATCCATTTTCCATCAAATTTGGCCCCTCGATTGCTCACACGCTCGCAGTTTCGAGCAATTTGTGGCTCAACTATTTCGAGCCTGGAAATAAGTACGTTGCTATTTTAACGAGAATAATCGTTGCTAACGATACCAATATTCCATTGAGATTCGGACAGACCAACTCGAGCGACGATTTCCTTGTTCAAACTCGCGAGTGTCATTTTTATTGCTGGCGTTTTCCCAACAATCGAACCCTTCGACTCGCCCTCAATGAAAATCCCTTAACTTGGAGCCAACCTCTCAGTCTCAATAAAGATGGCACACAACTCGTCGTCTTTCCAAATTCCAACAACGCTCCAATTATCTCTGCAAAAATCGTCTCCATCTCCGCGACACAAAAACTCGTTACTTTCTCTGGACTGTTCTTGCTCACCAATCGACTCGTCGAATCATTCCAAATGAAAATTGTCCCTCTCCAAGACAAAACTGCCAACAAAACTTACGACGACATTTTTTGGATCAATGGCAACGATCGACCAGCTTCAATCGCTCTACACAACACACGAAACATCGCAATACGCCTGCGATTCGCCTCTTCCACCAATTTATCCTGGACTGGCGATATTCCACTCAAAAGCAATTCTAAACTCGGACAACCTTGGCTCGTTAAAGGTTTATTGAAATTGATTTTTTTGAGAATTAAATGAAAATATTTACAGATGCGAAATCATTGGAAGTAAAATGCTTAAATTTTTTTGTTTTGAATCTATTCGAAGCCGATTTGAAATTTCACAATTGCAAATTGTTCTCAGTATTTTTGTTTGTTGGCTATTTGAAATGATTGGTAGTTGAAACATTTATGTTGTAAATCTAATAACTCTGAAAATTTCTCCGACGATTGACTACATTGAAAGAAGAATAGTTTGTGAATATAAGAAACGGTATTCTTGAATGTCGATAAATTTTTTGATTTTTCAAGTTCCCCTGCAAGAACGTGGCCAATTCCTGAGCATTTGGGTTCGTATCGTGGAGGAATCGATTCACGGGGAGACTCGAATTCTCGTAAGTGAAAAGCAAGGTTTAAATTTTAAGTATAATTTTTGAATAGCAAAGAATTTAATGTTTAATAAGATTTTGTTTATTGACAGGTCGTGATGAGTCCATTGTATATGATAAAGTCGTATTTACCGGTGCCCGTAGTAATTAAAATCGACACACCGTCACTGGGAATGTCATCAAACGCGACGATAAAGGGTCAAGGAAAAATTCAGCAGCTTTATTGTCCAGGAACATTCGAGCACTGTCATCAATTGACTTTTCAATTCGAGTATGTTTTTCTATCGACTTTTTATCTAATTTGATCTAATTCGTAACCATTTTTTTTTTTTTGGTGAAAGAATAATTTCGATTTATTTGTCGTCGTAGGTCGAGCATGCCCGCGTCGAACCCCTACGTTCCTTTGTCATATGGTTCTGTAGAAGAAAGAACATTTTTCGCCCGGCCACGGAACGAAGACATCGATGCAATTTTGGCAGAATTTGAAAAACCAGAAAAAATGTCTTTCTTGCCGTTTGAAGCGAAGCATCCGAATATTCAAATCTCAGCTGATCAGCCTCAGACTCATGTACAGGTGGGAAAACTGGACAAGAGTTAAAACATCAAAATAAATCGTTGAAATTCATTTGCAAAAGAATTACGACTTATAAACACAAATGCATCTTTTTTCAGATTAAATATCGAGATGCTGGTTTGGTCTCGAGCACGTTATTGTTAGAACTGCAGCCATGGTGTTTTATTTTTAATACGTTAGGCTGTCATATTGGAATTATTGCTGAGGATCTTGAACTGTGCCAAATACCACACAACGGAATCATTACGCCACCAAAACTAGAGGTAAGCAAAAAGAAAACCCCATTGTCTTCGAATTAAATGAAAATTCTCTTTTTTTTCAATTACAAATTTGTTCATTGTTGTGCCAGGGAACGTTTCACCTGAAGATCACAGCGGATAATAAAGACTACGTGTCACCAGCGATTCAACTGGCTCGACCTGATTGGAATCCTGGATTTTACATGCCACGAATTCGTGGACTGGTTCCTGTTGATGGCAATATTCAAACATCGATCGAATGTGGATCGAATGTAAATCCATTTCACTAATTTTATTCTCAAGACTAATTTTTCTCTTTATTTGAACGAAGTTAGACGTTCTTTTAAGAAAAACTTATCGTAATATATATTTTTTGGATTTATGAAATTTCGCAGATTTGCGTGGCTAGCATCAATTCCAAAATGCACGAAGACATGAGAATCGTGCGAATCATGGCAAGTCACATAATATGCAACTTAACTCCTCACGAATTTCGAGTCGCCTGTTTTGCTGTGAGTGAAAACTGCGCTGGGCTCGAATTTCCAGAAGATCAATCGATCCGGAGTTTTGCGATCTCACCGTGTGAGGATAAAACGTAAGAAAATTTAGCAAATGGCAAAGATTGCTGATTAAATATTACAAAATGAAATAAAACTCATTTTTTCCTTTTTTTTAATACACAATATTAATATAATGCATTCGAGTTATTTTTAGTCAAGGGATTCCTGTCGTTCAGTGGAGAATCGTAAACGAGAGAAATACTCTCGAGCATGAGGCGTTGTACATTTCACTGAGCCGTGGCTCTTCGTGGTCGTGTCCTGTGAGGGTCGACAAAAAATTGACAACTCGGCGTTGTACATCGATATCGGTAATCATAAATTTCAAATAGAAAATATTTTGTCAGAAACGAAACGGAATGGATGATAAAATTCGAAAAAAGATTTTTTTTACAAAATTGCCGTTAAATTATTGTTTCAGGACGATTCTCGTGGTGTTCCTGTTGTCATAATAACTCAAGAAGACGAAGGGACCACTTATATTTTCATTCATATTGACGATCACCCTCAATTGTACATTGAGAATTTGTGCCCATTTCCCATACTTTTGGGCGAAGCCAACGGCGACCGGGGTACGTCGAATCGTAAGAATAATAAATTTGAAAAAATGTTTTCAAAATGTACACAATAGAATTCATAATTATCTATTATTGTCGATAATTGAGAAATAATAATTAATCTTCTTTTCTCCAGAAGGTATTTTCGAAGAGTCCTCGCATTTCTCATGGAGGTTCCAAGTGCAATCAGAAAAATCTAATTACTATTGCACCCCCAGCACGGCGAATAAAATGCCCGATTGTCAAACAATCGAACCATTGCCGAAATTACGATTATGCGTTTTGCCACCTTCTCGGCCTGAAGATCCTGCGGGTTAGTGAAAAAAAACAGAAATCTTTTTCTTTTTTCTGTTTCTTTTTGTTTTTTCTTTTTCTGTTGCGACACTAAAACAGAAATTATTCTATTCTATGTCACTTTTTTTTTCAATTTTGAAAGAAACATAATAAGAATTAATTTTGAAAAAAATTCTAACAAAAGGAATAAACCTAAATAAATGTATATTTAATAGAAAAAATGGGAAATTTGACGTACGGTGATTTTTCTAGATGACGAAGACACCATGTGGTCGAAGCCGATAAACATGTCACAGGCAACGAGTTCAAGAACAGAGCAATACGTTCGACTTCCGGTTTACGGTGACATTAAATTATTAATGGAAAAACGATGTCACACGATTTGTCTTCGGGTGGTTTGCATGTCACAGGTAAAAAATATAAACATTCGTATTTTCATCTGTCACTAATTCTGCAAAGCCATTATTACATAATACATTTTTTTTGTTCACAATTTTTCTCAGGTCGAAGTTTCGGCCCATGATATTAGGACAAGATTGATTCTGGAAGAAGGTAAATCGCCAGATATGGAGGCTCTAAAGTCGTCTCCATGGTTAGACAATAGAGATCGAGTCAGATTGTCCGAATTTGGAGTAAGTTTTGATGTTCTTCTTGTTAAAATTCTTTCGATTGTAAAACTGAATTCCTTTGTTTCAATGGTAATAATTTTTTGTTTTCGTAATCTATTATTTGAATCGTATGTGCGTGTTTTTTCTTTACGAGGATAAATATATTTCAGAGCTCAAGTACAGTCGCTGGTTTTTCGGATCCAGGAAGCGAAAGTGACGAGAAAGAAGGAAAATACGAAGAAATCTACGATTCGTGTCTCGATTCAAAAATAGGAGAAGCGTCGGAGACTGTAAATGTATTGAAAGGTTCATTGAGCGTATACGTTCGTGGGATAAATGTGATAATAATGCAAGACATAAACGAGAATGCCGAACGCGTTGAAGTGGCGAGTCTGTGTTTGAGCGATTTAATTATTCTGAGCACATCGAACGAAAAATCGTTGACTTTGTGCGCCTGTGTTGGAGATTTGCAGCTCGACAATCAAATGTTTGACCAGGGTGGTTTCGATTTTCCGGTTGTGTTTATGAGCCAGAATCCTTACACAAGAAGAGGTTCCCGTTTTACTGCGAAGTCAGGATCGAGACATTCCATCAACGAGATCGAGGATCAATCGCTCATTGTTATTGATTGCGCTTGGGAAGTCAACGCCCCTATTTATGGTTCGTACGAAAATCATTGCCATAAAAAAGAGGGAACTTCATTATTTTACACTGAAATAACAAAAAGCCAAAATTCGATAAAAAACAAACAATAAAATAAACGAGAAATAGATCATTTTTATTTAAAAAATATATAAATATTTATTCAACAGCTTGTACAAACGTAAACATCAAAATTGGTCCTGTGAGTGCTTACATTGAAGACACATTTGTGACACAATTATTGGAGTACACAACATCAACTTCACCTCCATGTTTCAACGCTCAACTCGTCAGTTCTAAAGAAAGCCAAGTGGAATTGCTTCTCAATGCTGTTTCGATTCCCGAGCACGTATTTCTTGAGGCTGTAAATTTGAGAACACCCTTGAGATTACAAAAATTGACGATCGAGCCGATCTCGGTTTTGTTGAGCGTACACACGTCGATTCGTCTTTATGTCGCTCTCGATCATTCTCCCCTTCATTTTGGGGCTTTTGAGAGGGAATATCTTGTCACGACTCCTGGCGGTCTTGCCAATGCCTTGACCATGCACTATATTTCTGGTGCTTTATTCGGAGCTGGTAAGAATTCGTTTCGTCAAAAATTAAATAAACAATTAAATTCCATCCACGAATCAATAAAAATTATATTAATGATGTAACAAAATTTTCAGGTTGGATGGTGAGCTCGTTAGAAATTCTTGGTTCACCAGGAGGTTTTGCTCAAGCTCTGGGCAGTGGTCTCAAGGATTTTGTAACCCTCCCGATCCAAGGAATATTACGTGGGCCGTGGAGTTTTTTGATGGGAATTACACAAGGTTCCGCGAGTTTGATGAAACATTTGACAGCAGGTAATTTTTTATTTATTTTTTAAACTACGTTGAAATTAGTTGATTAGTTGTTTAGTGCTGTTTTCATTTTTGCATGCAATTGAATAATATTTCAGGTACTGTGAATTCCGTCACGAAATTAGCTTCGAGTGTAGCGAGAAATTTGGATCGACTGACTTTGGACGACGAACATTTACAACGACAGGAGGAATCCCGACGAACACGGCCACAGGGCATGGCCCAAGGATTGTATCAAGGTCTCACAGGCTTTGGAATGAGTTTACTCGGTAAATTATTTTTGATAACAGACCAAAGTATAAATGCATCGAACGAAAAAATTCCAAAAGCCCATTTTATAATTATTTAGTTATCAAAAAAATTCATTTGTGACCTTAATTATTAAAAACTCGGTGATTCGTGACCTGATTTTCTTCCAAATTATATAAATTTCATTTTGCATATTTATAATAAATATTTGGTGAATTAGCGGCTGTTGCGGGTTTGGCTCATCATCCTTTGCAACAAGTATTATCCGGAGGTGCAACTACTCGAGGACTCGTGACAGGAGTTGGTTTGGGTATCGTTGGAGCTGTTACGAAGCCGTTAAGCGGGGCAGCGGAGTTGGTAGCTTTAACGGGCCAAGGTTTGCTCGAAGGGACAGGCTGGAATCCTTTACCTACAGTGAGTTTATCATCAAAAGTAAAAATCGATGTTTTTAGGTTGTAACAAAAAAAACTTAACTCGATATAATTCTTTTTCCAGCCACGGCAGCGACCAATTATCGAAAATGTCGACGATTCGAATAATTCGTCATTAAAATGCATTTGGCGACTCTTGCCCGTTTTGATTAAAAAAGCTGGGCCTATTTTGCATGTAACTGATGCTAATTTTCCAATCTGCGAGGGCGTTGAACGAAGAATCATGCTCATTCTTACGAGGCAAACTTTGGTCGTAGCGAATATCGACGAAGGCAGTGTCGACAAAATTTATTTACTCAAAGAATTGACCAACGCCGAACATATTCCTGATCCGACCTTGCTGTGTCTCTATTGTCTACAAACTCAAAATCCACCGGAAAGATCTGCATCGCCGATTGAATACCCTGAGGTAAATAAATCATTTCACTACTTTCATTGGCGTGAATTCTTTAATAATAATAAAATAATAATAATAGTTGACTAATGTGATTAAATGGTGAAAGGAAATTCAACGTGTTAAGATTAATCCACTATAATTATTTTGTTCGAAAAATATTAGTTCAAGTGTTAAGTACGATAATGCATAGCGAATTGTATCGATTGTTTGTTTTGTTGTCAGATGGACCAAGCTATGCGAGTCAGGGTGGAGCAATTTGTACGTGGAAGTAGTACAGGCTGCACGAGTTTTTCCGGCACGTACCAACAACCGGAAACGATACAAGTGCTCCAATCAAATCCCAACAACATTCTCACGTTTTACATTGAACCTGCCAAACGAAATTACTTTTTATCTTTATTCGAAGCTGCCAAACGCCAAGACCAAGGAAGTGATTTTATTGTTTTATAATTGAAAAGAGGAAAAAAAAAGAAAAGAAAAAACCAAAAAATAGCGCGCAACCAATTGTACATAAATAAATATTTCTAATAATAAAAAAAAAAAACAAAGTAAATTTCATATGCAATCAACAATGACCGATTATTAACGATAGTTAAGAAATATACACAATTATAAATTATTCTTGTTTGTTACAGAGCCACAGGCAATTATATTATGAATTTACTGATTATAAAAATTAATAATTTTGTTGTAATCGTTATTGATATTTTTTTATGCTTGTTTCCCAAATTGTAGAATAATTCTCCACTGAATTTTTAATATCCCGGACCTGAAATTCCTGAATGCAAAAAAAAATCGTCTATATTTGTCAAAACATTCTCGACGATTCAACAAGTATTCGAATCAAAAACATGGACATATATGAGAAAAAAAAACAGAATGAAAAACAATCTTTTGAGTGATAAGACAAAAATATAAAAGCAATATTAAAGTCAGTGTTGATGACGAACTATCGGATTCAGTGTAGAATTTTTGACTCGGAAAACATTGTAAATAATAAACAAACGCGGTTGAATAAAAATGGCTGATTTGAGGGGGTTATGCGTACGCATGCGGCAATGTAGCGGAGAGTTCATTCAAAATATCGTGACACAATAATACGGGTATTTTAGTGCGAGTTCGTGAAAGAAAAAAAAAACATACAGAAGAACATATACAGGCATCATAAAGGATTCGTGGAATAGCCCAACCGTTTTGTTATTTTTCTCTTTCGTTCTTTCTTTCTTCCGAGCCGCGACCGTATTAGTGAGTTTTTAAAAGGTTTTGCGTTTGCCCCGGGGTCTACGCGCGAGTGAACACGGACACATCGCGTTCGTCTTCGTTTGTGAAGTTCAGTTCTTTCGCTGTTGAACGTTAACGCGTTTCTATGTAGTGGAGTTGGTCGACCTCTCAAAATCGTCGGCTTTAACGGCCTCAATTTTTTACCCTTTCGAGAGAAAAAAAAATGGTTTATCATGACGTGTGCGAAATATGAGTTCGATTGAGCGGCGCCGTTTGGGTTCGATAATATTCGCGGTCGAGGTTAGGTCATTCTAAATTAATCTCGGCGAAGGTTCTGCCTTGAAACCTTTAAACAGTCACGTTGCGAGAACGCGACTACGAAAACATAACCAAATTCATCCGTAGGAAAAGAATGTTTTCAAGGTGAATGTGTCAAAGATTAAAATCGATTGAGCCCCTGGTTCTCTCTATGCCCCCAAAAAACACGTTCAGTCCTTTAGAAGATATTCGACGACTATGCAAATTCTTAGTCTCCGGCAACGATCGATAATCGCATTAAAATTAAAAAACGATGAGACCATAATTCGAATAGGAACAATGGAAACTTAGGCCTAAGTATCGAAACATTAAGATTCGAGATTACAAAATCCTGCTTGAGATTTTCGGGGTGATAGATTTCAAAAATGTGTGGAGACAAACTTTTTTCTTTGCGAATTAACCACCACGGCCGAAATATTAATTCATGTGCTTTCCTCACTTCCAAAAACACAAATACAACCACGTGGCTTTCTCAAATGTATTTTTTCATGAAAACGATGGTTTTATGATGGAAAAAAATCACGTCTTTTATAAAGTATTCTCAGACGAGTATTAAACCATTTTTTCGAAACAAAATTTTACGAAAATAACAGAATCACAGTTATTTTGTTAAAAAACAACAGAAATAACTGATGAAGTTTGAATTTTTATCTCGACAACAGTTCGTCGTAAAGAAAAGTGGCCAAAGAATTTTCTCTTCAGAATCCCTCGATCTATTAACTGAAAATATTAGTTTGATTGAAAACAAAAAAAAAAAACTAACAGAAAGCTCTATAAAGTTGCAAACACTCGTCGTCGAGGCGTCTGGAGTGTAAACGAAACATTTGTTTTTCCTTCTACGCGATCGAAGAGGTTGTTTAGGGGGTTATTATTGGATGTTGGTGTTTGCCACTGCTTGGCAAAGCCCAGTTACGTATGTGCGCCGGGGGTCTTTAATAGAAACCAGTTTTAAACTCGAAAATTACAGACTCGCATATTTGGAGGCTCACGATTTGCGAAAGGTTCGTTCTATGAGATCGTATCCTCGGAGAGACGATGAGTGAGTTCATGCATATATGTATATAAAAAAACCGTTTATATATATATAAAAAAAGTAGGGTCGTTAGAAGAAACGGCGGATATTGCTTTGACCCCGAATAGACGGGATCAGGTGAGCTTTCTCTCTCTCTCTCTCTCTCTGTCGAAAATTTCGCGGATCTTCGGTTCCTCGCCGCTGGCACGAATTAGACGATCACAGACATTAGAGTTTCTTTCAGCTAGCGCGAATAATATCATCAATCCCTAGCGAACGGGACAAAAAGGACAAAGAAAGGAGAAAAAAAGGAAATAAAAGAAAAAAATAACAAAATGAGCTCGAATTCTTGGCTCTTTTTTTCCACAGACCCCTTTAGTATATTTTGAAACGGGATTGAATCCCAAACTGTGACAAAAACACGTACATTCACGAGAGGCTGATTGTAGCGAAACGTTAATGTGCCAATGGCCGATCATTAGCATTAGAAACTCGTGATGCAACGCGCGTTTCGAAGACGACAAGAAAAATAATTGGCTGAGTAAATTTGAAGTTTGGTACGTCCTTGAAGCTAAATTCGTGAAATCGCGATTAAGAAAATAGAAAATAAATGATTTGATAAAATAATATAAATTCTTGTCTGGGAACGCGCGTTACCACGCGATGCTAATGAAATAGTTTGGTCAAGGAGAAACAAAAATATAATGACTCGAATTTCATACGTATATTTGCAATGCGCGCGAGAGTCTCGGGGTGATTTATGGCTCAAACGAATACGTAATCTTCTCATTTTGTTCTCAAATCAAATAAACATACATATATGTTGATTGTTGGCTGACATAAGGGCGTGAACCTCCATATTTGACGCACAAAATATGTCGGCTTAGGCCTATTCGCTTCTCGACGCTGTCTCGACTGTAAATACCGAAGGACTTCCACTCGGTGGTCTTGAACCAGACCTGATTGAGACCTGTTGGATCGTTGCGAATGTATATACATTTGTATAGCTCAGTCGGCCGAACACCTCTCCCGAAGTACATTAACGTTCAAATTTGTGTTCAAAATGTTTCTTCGAAATTCATCATTTCCAAAACGTTTGCCCCTTAATTATAGGCCTCCACTGCCTTTACTTCTCTCTACATTTTCAAACGTTCGATTCAACATCTTCGAAGTATTTGAGATTAAAGTTTCTGAACTGCTCCACTCATTCCTGAACTTTGTACAGAAAAGCTCTCGAGGAAATTGATCCAATTTTGTTGCTTGTTTCCTTATTATGCATCGAGGCATTTAAGAGTTTGGATTTTATTTGGAAACATTAAAAAATAATGGAAATCAAACATTTTGAGCCTCGTATGAAATTTCTCTTTCCCTTCCTCGTAAGTTTCTGGGCTGTGGGAACGTCGTAGTCGGTTCGGGGTTGCGAAAAGACTGAGAGAAATTCTGACTGAATGGAAGTAGGTGGATCCCCGAAAAAAATTCTTTCACAGCAGAGCCTTTATCTTCCCTGGAAAGAAATTTAAGGGCGAGTGTACTTCCACCCCAAAAGTGTCATTGATGTGAGAGAAGGGTTTCGTTTTAATTTTTCACATTAATTTGGAAACAGCGTTTCAAGAATGAGTGCAAATTGAGAATCGACAAAATTTTCAATGTTTTTCGGGAAGGAAGCTGGAAAGAATGAAGTTTTATCTTTCTCGAAACATTTGGTTTCTGCAATGAGCGAAAAAAGCTTTTTAATATGCAAGTTGAATGTGAAAAGTATTGAAAAAAATGAACATTCAAATGATTCACTAGTTTGTTTCGTTATTGAATTATTGAGACTTGTAATATGGAAATCTTTGAGGAGGCTGTACCATTCGTGGAAGTCGTTCCATTCATGGAGTGTGGTGCTGTTAGCGTGGATCAGTGGTTCCCATTCCCATTGTACCTGAAAATTTGCTTGAGGGAGAGCACGGAGAGCAAGCATGGACGGTAAAGGGGGAGGGTTGCTATTTTACGTGTCCACGTTCAGGTAGTAAGGAAACAAACGACCTGAATAAAATATCCAGCATCACCTGTACAACGAAAAATTCTCGATTTTAGATATTCCGGAATGTTGAGCTAAGATAAGAGTGGCTGCTTCGAGGTCTGCCTTCGTATTAATTAAGAAACTGCCAAAATTCATTCGTCGCATACATTTTATGCCCCCACGAACACATAAAAGCAGCGGCAAAAAAATTATTTTAAATTGAAAAGAAAAAAATCAGCGACGTAGATATGAGCCACAAATTTGTTTGGCTTTCACTCTTCGTCGAGAGATTTTTCGTTTTTTTTTTTTTTTTTTTTTATCTTGCGTTTATTTGAAACCGAGAGGATACTCGTTGACAGCTATAATTTTAGGCTGTCGATTGTATTTTGCTTCGCTCAACGTTTTAATTTCAAAGTCGTTAAGATCGTTTGTGCAATTAGCAGATAAGTTAACTAGTTTTTCACTTATCAATGCGTAGAGTTTTTTTTGTCTAACGTTAAATTTGCTCGTCGCTTGACTGATAGCAAAGTAAACAATCTAATTAGGCCGATATATAGTTGACCGCGAGAACGCGTGAATCATAAGAAATGCAAGTTGATCATTTTTTGGGACAATATAAAAGTACGAAAAAATGGAAGACTCTCGCAGCTCGAATTCACTTGATTCGGACGGTTCGAGATTAAAAGGATCCGTTTTTGTGACACTGGAGCTCAGTGAGACACGAAAAAACAGAAGGGACTCAAGAGGACTCTGTTCTTTAACCCTTTGAAAAAATAATAACCAAGCATTGTGCGCTTCGTCAATCTCATTACGAATGCAGACGTAATAAAATTTGATGGACTGTTTCCGTATTATTTATAGAGTTAAAGGAGAGTCTATCGCCACCGCGATTACCATACTTTTAATGTTTCCTGGCCGAGATAAACATATACATGCGCAGAGAGAACAAAATTATAAAGAGAATGAAAGGAAGAAAGAAAGAGGAGGAGAGGGAGAGAGAGAGAGAAAGAGGAAAGACTGTAGTGAACGAGTGTAAGATTCCCACGTAACAGAAACAACACATGATTCTTTTTATTTTCTATTTTTTTTTTCAATGTCTTGCGCGACACACATAGTATCGATAATCTCGTGAACGACCTGCGAGTAAAATACCGCTCAGGTTATATTTTTTCTCTTTTTGCCTTCTCTTCTTTCTTTTTTCTGCGATACAATTATTATTGAGTGAGCGTCTATCGGCAGTTGTACGTACGAGTTTATCGCCTTCGTAAGGTGTTTGTACAGAGTGCTACATAATTTGTCAACCTCAGGAGGCTCCAACAACAAGTTCTTAGCACACCTTCGCTCAGCTTCCCGCGCTTCTCGTAGTCAAGTCGATTCCCTTTTGGCTCGAAGCTGTCACTATATGCCGTGGAAAGTATTCTTAAAGCATCAACTCATACGAGTCCTCAGGTAAATTCTCCGATCCCTAATTAATCAATTAACATTAATTAATTCATTTTTATTTTGTACGATCAAGTGAAAGTCTATTCTATTTTACTGGAAAAAATGAAGTCAAGTTACCGAACTTTTAGCAAATAAATCAGCCCAAATATTCGCCAAAATAACCCTGTAATTTGTGAGTATTTTCTCTAACGTTTTTGACACTGCAAATGTCGACCAAGTCAAAGTTCCAGATTTTTCGTTACCCGAAAGATCAATTATTAATTTCAACCAATTTTTTTTTCTGGTTCCCAAAAGTTGGGCTCCCTGAAGGAAAATATCTTGAATTCGAAGGATAGGAACTCTGTGCAGTTAAAACGATGTGTAAATGAGTTTAGTAAACGACAGAGTTTGGCTACTTAAGTAATTTATGAATCCAAGCTGAACAGCCCAGTACACACAATAGAGCGTTGCTATACCGTGAATTTGCGAAGTGAAACTGCCTCCCGTAGTGAAGAAAAGTGAGCATAGAGTTTCTCGTATCACTGGCAAAGAGTGCGAGTGTAGTGCGACGACGACGATATTGTTGTTGTTCTTTTTTTTTCCTTGTCGTATTTAACTTCTTCGCATTGACGACTGTAGGGACGAGGTGTTCGCGGTTGGTGCGTGCGCGATCCGTACGGTTACCCGCTCATGTTTCTCTATATTTTTTTTATGCATATAAGTTCTGTGGTAAAGCGTACTCAACGAACTCGAATTGCTCGACGACGACGACGACGACGATAACCACGACTGAGGGAGGCCTCTGGGTCGTCCCCGTAACGTAAGGTAAAGCCTGTGCAAGTCAAGTGTAGATCGTATTGTGTATATGTGTGTAAGGACTGCCGCATATTCCAGTTACTGATATTGAAGTACTACGTACGGGTACCACAGAGTTTTTCCACGTTTTTTTTCTATTTTGTACGTTTTTTAAAATAAATATATAGGCAATTGTTACTGTACGAAGAACTGTTCATGGTTTCATATCGAAATATACTACGATGTGAATATGAGTATCCACCCCACCACGCAGACGTCGGAAGACGATGACTTCCGGTCTCGACATAGTAATTTTCTCGCACACGATCTTCTTCGTGTACATGTGTGTAAAAAACTTCTTGTTATTTTTTCTTTTTTTTTTTCTTTCAACTCGACATATATGCTTGATACTACGCTCTGCTTACTCTACCACAAAATGACGTAACTCTCAATGTAGGCTCTTATACTATAGAACAAAGGTGGTGGAAGTTTCTCGTAGACGCGCACGGATGCTCATTACCAATACAAATGGCAATGTCCCTTTAATGCTTCATTATTATCATACTGGGTTACGGATCACTACGGTATATACCGTATACTATGAAATCATTAATGTGCCGATTATAAATACATTTTTACATTCATACCCTGAGATTTCGAACTCGAGGGTATGGATGCGTTGATATTGAGACGATTGGGTCGGTCGGGATCTCGTCACTGGGAGTGCGAGAGAGACAGCTGCAATTTTTGGAAATTGAAATTCTTCGAGATATGGACTGACTGATAACAAAAAAACTTATGCCAGCGGATCTTTACTGTCGTGGTGCGTCCGCTCTGGAAGAGCCACAAACGAAACGTCAAATTTTCATTTCGAAAATTCGAGTCAAAGTTTGGTGACTGATTTATCACCTCATCGGCCCATGGGTGCAAGAGATAGTGTTGCAAATTACGCCCGATAGGGATAGAAAAAAGTCTCAGCCGATTTTTGCCAATTTTTCTGGCGTACTCTGTCATTCCGAGGGATCAAACGGTGTCGAAAAATGGTCATTTCAAAATTCGAGGTGATTTTGTATGAAAATTGCGAGACCCCATAGAGATGCTGTCGTGCACGGATATCGCGAACGCGAAAGCACTTCGCGCTTGTCCGTCTAACGGATTTCTTGCGAACAAGTTAATTGATCTAACGATTGGAGCGCGGTGGCAAGTGTCCATCTTTTGGATACGACAGAAAGGCAAGAATTCGTAATTTTTAAAAGTGACGGAATTGAAAGTTCATCAATGAATAAAAACAATACAAAAAATGTTGATTCCCAATGTCAATTGCTGTTACGAATTTCCCCATATCACGAATCGCGGTGCCGGTCGATTCATATCGATTCCAGCGATTAAAATGCGTGTGAACGAGCGAAGGGAAAATTTGTCGCGCACATGAGAACCCAGATACAGAGGATATTCACTTTTATTGAAGAAAAGCCAATCGAAACTAAGGACGGGGGGAGAGGGGGGCGAGAGAACCTTCTCAATGTCGTCGATAAAACCAGTATTTCCCCTTTCGTTCCACCAGAGAGACCCTGTTCCACAGTCGATGAATATCGAATACCATGTATATTTATACATATATGTATATATATGTCTATATCTTCTCATATGGCATATACGACACTGTACTGCTAGTTTAAATTACCCGAGTTATCTCCTACAAAATACTCGTCGAGTAGTGTACTTACGTATTTATATATATATATATATATATATAAAGTTTCATGATGCACTTGTATACCCATAGCTCAAGAGTACGTGATACGCATCGTCACGTCTGGTTCTGCCTGTTTGAGGAAAGCTTAAGGGAGAAACTTCTTGCGCTCTTGCAAACTCCACATTCAGTTCAATTATCGCGCCATTATAATTCACACTAACCAAATAAATGGCAAGAAAAAAAAAATTAATTCTTTTTTTGGCAATTGTTGAATCGATAAAAATATCTCGATTTCTTCGTTCTATTTTTCAGATTAAAACAATTGTTCCAACATGAAATTACTTCTGAGCTGCTTTTTGGCGTGCTCGGAAACGTCGTTTGCTTTTTTGGCCGAGAAACAAGAGAGAAAAATGTGGCTCAGGTGTATCTATTGTTCTATAAAAAATGAGTTGAAAAGTCGAAATAATGTTTTTTGTGAATCTAGGAGGATTTGGTTTGAGCTGAGGGGATGAATTTTCGATAAAAATCAACAAAGTTTGATGTGGATGCTGGGCTCCCCGAATGGTTTGTCTTTTTCTTTCTTTAACTGAAGAAATGGTCGGGGAATGCGGTTGGAATAACTCCACGGAAGTGATCAGACGACAGGAGTCCCGGTAGTTCAGTCTCGCGAGATGACAACGAACAACGCTCTCATTTTTTTTCATTCGCTTAAATATCACATGAAAGGCTTAAATAATAACTGTCTTCACCTAATTTTAACGGTCCAAAAGCGGACAAGAGTATTAAAGCGACCAGGCGATATTCATCGGCGAAAGTCCTGCGTTCCTAACGGAATAACTTTTCGATTCCGACTGCCAAAGTGCTGATTGCTCAGTTCCTGCTTCGTTATTGGCTCATTCTTACTTTGCACGACATCAAATTCTGATTTCAGAGACTGCATCCAAAATTATTATCATCTTTCAATATAAATCGATAACTTTAGCGTATACAAAAAATGAAAAAAAAAAAAAAAATCAATGTATTATTGCGAAGAACCGAATGGTGGTCTATCGAAACTTTCCCACGAAAGTTTTTTTTACACTGCGGGGGTGGCAGTTAGGCAGAACTCCCTCTCATGGTACACTTCACCCTCTTCGCAAAGAGACAGGTTACCACCATGAAGTGGAAGCGAGATTTGATCATCGTGTGTAGACGTCGCTCGAGACGGAAGGGAAGAAAGAGAGAAGCGAAGCTGAGAGCTCACCTTCGCTCCTGTCTATTCTCATTCACCTCGAGTTCTCTTCTCTCGAATCACAACTCTGTACTCTCACAGCAACATATTTTTCTCTCTCTCTTTTTGTCTTTTTATCTCTATTTCTTTCTCCGGGTAGACTGCGGAGCCAATTCTCTTTTCAGCAATGCAGGTCGATTTCGAAGCTCCGCCACCACGAAGTGGTGGAGATCGGATACGAGAAGAGAATCATTCTGATGTGGGGTCTCATGGGTGAGCAGAAAGAAGGAGAGAAAAGAATGAAAGAGAGAGAGAGAGAGAGAGAGAGAAAGATGATAAAAAGAATTCTCCACTTCGTATTTCGCCCTGTGAAGGAACGCAGAAGCTGCACTTCTCTCGTTCATTGTCCGCCCGTAAAATCCCACAAGACAATGTCCATTTCTTTCTCTCTCTCGTTCTCTGTCTTTTTCTTTCTTTTCCTCAAGATCGTCTTCTTTCTCATCCCGAACAGCGGGTTTCTTTCTCGCCCGTTTCTTCTTCCTCTTCCTACTTTTTCCCCGTCTTCCCTCTGGCTTCTATGCCGTTCACAAAGTTCTGCCCGACAACCTGTAATACTCCATTGGCAAGAGCAAAATGTAGTTCCCACTTTCGATCGCTCTTTCTCCCTCTCTTTCTCCCTCTCTTTCGCGCCCTTTTTCTCTCTTCTTTTCTTGAAAACGTTTCTTGGAAACCCGAAAAGCGAAACACGAGCCGGTCCAGACCACAGGTTCGAGCGGCGGCCTGTGTGACATTGGAGAGCTTATCCTCGCCATTCCAACCATGTATGTTACCCCACCATCGACAATACCAACATCGCCATCTTTTTCTTCGTCTTGTTTTTCATTTCTTTCCACTTCATTCGCATTGACCTTATTCCGAGGAAGAACGCCCCAGGAAACATTCTTCTCATGGTAGCCCATCGAAGCTTTCAACCCTTGAGCCTTATTTTCTAGGCTGCTGCTTTACAGAACTCTTCAAAGCCCTTTTTTGACCAGTGCGAGATGAGACTAGCGGGGAGTAATTTCTTTTTTACTCTGTTAAATCCGTCCGGCACAAAAGGTTCGAGAAAGCTTTAATTTTTGGATTCATTCGTACACGATTTTTCTTACGCTTCGCCAAAGGTTCGGAGAAGAGAAGTCTTCATTCTTCTTTTCTAGACAAAACTACTCTTCCAACCGTATTCCTGATCACACTTGGATTCCTGATCCGATCTTCAAAAAAGTCAAATGGTTTTATTTTTTGATTTTCGGTCGTTTTATCGCGTGCAAAAGCTTCGAATACAGCCGCTTCCTTTTTTTTCTACTTCGCCGTTTTTCTGAAACTCCTCAATCGGCGCAAATTTATAGGTCCGTTTTTGACCCGCATTAAGTTTCACTGGACGGCAATAACGTCTTAATCGTCGAGGGCGATCGAACGTGAACGTTGATGTAGATTCGAGATAAATTTCATCACTACTTTGTACAGCCGCGCGATTTCATCAAAGTAACATTGTTGCCGGGCGGGCCAAAGGGAGTATGCGGGGGAGAAGTTATGATGAAAGGAAGATGTCCGGACATGAGCAGAAACGTGAGAAATTTTTGCACCAGCGAGTATTTCACGGCACTTTAGTTCACTATCAATTTTTCGTCCGTTCGAATTCCGTTCTCACCTAAAATCTACGTAATCACATAATGCACGACGTGAAAGAACAAATTTTCTTCAATTTTATCATCAAATGGACGTTACTTTTATTAGGTAAAGAATGTTGCACTATCTAGCATTCAAATTCGAAGTTCCATGGGAGCGACAAAAAGAAAAACGAAATCGAGTCAAGTACCTAAACAAACATACGTTTGTCGTTTACATAATCGTTCACCCGAGTCGACCCATGAACAACTTGGACTGTTCACCCAGGCTAAACTTAACCGACTATCGCAAAATTATTATTACCCGTCGCTCAGACGCGAAACGAGAAATAAAAATGCGAATGCGTATATCTTTGTCACTGATGTTAATGCGTTACGGCTCAAAGATACGCCCTGAGGGTTTCCGTAAAATGATAAGAACTACACGTTCGCGATAAGTTGAAGCCAGTGAGGTCTTTTGGCTCCGCTATTATTTGTTCTTTCCGCCGTGAGTGTTTTTATTTTCAATTCTACATACGATTTGAAAAAATGTATATGTTCGAGAATAATAATAACGAAGCAAATTGTTTCCAAGCCGATAAAAGTACAATCGAGGATTTTAAAGTGTCCCTCAAGTTACGAAGCGTAGTTCTGATCGCGACAAATCCCTTCACGATTCCATGCCACGTCATGAGATTCCTAAGTGTTCGCTATTGTTTTGCCCCACGGATATCGTTGGATATCCGATTGAGCGTGGTGAACACGGCTTCGGACCTCCAACAGTCGTTTCACTTTGCAGTCGAATCAGTCAATTAGAAACTCCTTTGGACTACGTAATTGGATTTGGTTAATAAACGACGAAGTAGCCTAATTGTATATAGAGTTTTTCACTGTTTCATAATTTCAAAGTGAAACATTGGAAAATGAAATCATTCCAATTTGAAGATACCAATGATGGATGAGAATTTTCAAAGGAGAACTTATTAAACGCATCATCCATCAATGGGCCTCAGAAATCCAACCAAAAGTCGTCCAGCAGACGACGTTTTTCGCTTGGTGAACGAGTTGTGAGAATGAGAGAAGAAAAGAGTCGAAAAAGACGTGAGGTCGTAATCGAGAAGAGAATCAAAAGAGTCCACAGAGATGCACTTGGTGTTGTCCACATCAGAGGATAAGAGTGTTGGAAGTTGGAAGGATACTTACAGTGAGGTTTCTTAGAAGCCAATGGCCTCTCATAGCCGGTCGCGACTAACCGGCACCTAATAAGAATCGCCCCATGCCCTGGTAACTAGATTAACCAGAATCGGAGACGCACCTTCAAGAATCAAGTCCTCTTGGTGGATTCCACAATGATAGAGTACCTTCAATACCATATTACCGTAGCTGAAGTGAAGGTAAGTGGATCCATAAAACAAAAAAGCCGTTAGCATCGAGTATGTATATGATGAAGAAAAGTGGTTATCTGATTCGCGTTAGTTGAATTCCATTGGAATGAGGAATTCATATAAGTGCGGAATTTGGTGAATTTCATTAGATTTCCAAAAGTTGATCGAACAATCGGAACAGCTTTGATCTGCGAGATGGAATGTTTCAAGGGCACGGAGCTGGAGTTTTTCTTGCTCAGCATCAAGCCGAAGATCCACCATGATCGTTGGCCATTCCTGACGCGCCTCCCGCGTCGTTATAGTAGATCAGAGATAAAAAGTCGCGGCACCCGCTGAGCACCGAACCATACGTCCCCCATCAAAGTACATAACAACACCGGGAGAAAGCGAGATGGGCATGGTATACAAGAGTTAACCCATAAGTACGGAATGAGACTGTTCCCCGAGTGTATATAGTTACGTTGGTAAAATCGCCTGATTCAATGATTAGCCGCAAAAGTGGAGAAAAGAAGGATCAGTGATTGACATGCTCATGGCTCCTTCTTTTTGTGAGGTAGAGAAAGCAATTTTCCATGGAATCTTGCAATCACTGGTCGTCTTGACATTAACTGTACCGGTTACCGTAGCTGCTCCGTTCTCCTCTCGCAACATTGATGACGACGCTGGGCCTCGGCCCTTTAACTGACGAGCCGGCTGATGCTCGCGGAAATTGAGGTGGTTAAAGGGGCAGGATCAGCCTGTCTCTACCGATCCCCATATATTCCATGGCCTCCAGGGGCCGCCGCCAACTATATACGCTGTACCAGACGCGAATTAAATGGTAACCCCCGTTGTTCGGGTATATTAGGCTGATCATCGCAGACTCGGGGATTCTGCGGGACTTGCTAGATATCATAACATCGATTGGAAAATTGGCGTTGAAGTATATGAAGATCAAATTCGAGAGACGAAAAAATGTGGATTCAAAATTAAAAAAAGAAACGCAGATGACCGAAATTTTGATTTTCAATCCTCCACTTCGAATAATGAATGATTTTTAAGAATCGTACGTTTGTATTGGTGTAAAGTATAACCTGAATGTAAAACCGTGATGGCTGGATTGAAGATTGAGTCCATTGGATAGAAATTGGTGCACAGACTAGCGATATATTGTAGAATAAATTCCGGGCGGTAACAGGACTCGTTCGGTAGGTCTAGCACCTTAGCAGGTACAATCTCGGCTCCTTGAAGGTGATATCTAATTATAGCAAGTGGAAGGAAACGAGAGGAAGGGGGAATGTAGAGGGAATTCTCGATTGAAGTTGTTTAAGATTGGTGGACCGTATAGAAACCGGTGTAAGCTCCAATTACTTCCTTGAGTTGTTCGGATTACAAATCCTGCAGTCAAATATTGGGAGGTTCAAGAATTCCAAACCATTGTATGAATTATGTGAAAGCGACCGATTAACCTGGAATTGCCAAGTGTAATACCAACTTTGCGTTGATTGGTCGTCTTTGATTGAATTGTAGAACAAGCCACTCGAGAGGCTGATAATGAAAAAGAGAGAGGAGACTTTGGTGAGGGACGAGAAATTGAAGGCGAGATATTTGCATGGAGGCGTCGTTGGACTCGCGACCCTTGCAATTTCTCCACCGGACTTCTGTGTTGAGAGTATAGCTGCAGTCTGTGTCTCGCCACGACCGAAGAAAGAGCAGCGTGATCTGAAATCCGGAATGAGCGCCGCCAGGAAAACGCTTGTTCATCATCCTCACGCACTTCCCAGCCGGAGCCCCTTTAAATCCTTGTCTGTCGTCGCTCTTGCGTGATTCTCATTCTCTCTCTCTTTCTCGTTCTCTCATTCTCCACGAAAGATCATCTTTGGTTTCGTCTACCGAAGATTGTTTCCCGAGAAGGAATCCTCGTGTCTGTTTGCGAAAACAACAGAACCGAGAAGAATTCTTCGTATTCGACTGACGAGACGCCGCCCGAAATGTTGGCTCTTCGGAGTCGCGAGGATTTTCAATTAGACTGCTATTACATCGTGTTTAGAACGTCCAGACAAATTCACAATTTAAACAAAAATCGAATTAGCTAGCCTCCAATCATGATCGCAACGATCCTCCGAGGATATCTTGCCTTGAAAGTATAATCCTTTGATCCAAAAGGACAAGTATCGAATGAAAATGTAATGGCACATAATGATAGTAATTTATTACATGAGTTATTTTTACTGCCAAAATTCGATGGAATCAGCTGAGGATCGGTTCGTGCAAAAGCGTTAAAAAGCCTTAGCTCTGAGAGTGGAAAGCACATCTTTTCATCTGTCCCTTTCTCACTTTAACTCGATCGAGAATGGAGAGAGGATAAAAACGTATCCAGACCTTGCGTCCCGTTTCGTGGGAGAACGCTTTAAGGTCTCGCGAAATTCTTAGTCGTCCACTTCTTCATCTTCCTCCTTATCCTTCTCCTCTTCCTCCTCCTTTTTCATCTCGTTCCTCCTCTCCGGCTTCTTCGGCATTCTGTTATCCCGTACAGTCCCCGACCAGTGCCCCTGGTTCGCTGTAGGGGTCCGTTCGGTCTGGGGCAACGCGATGAAGGAGCTTTCACACAAAATGTCGTCAGGAGTTAAGCGGCACAGTGCAAACGAGAATTATGATCTAGCCAATCGTCCACTCTCATTACTGGCCAATCAGCTCTTTCGTGGCTGAGCTCCGCGTCTCGGTCAACATTTCCATTCATCTTCCGTGTGGAAGCACCTTGAAGAGAATCTTTTTCGCATACCAGACGTACTCAATGAACCGAGAGAGCAAGAGACGCGGTGGAGGGGAAGACTTAAGGGGCAAGAGAACGTTACGACGAGAGAGTATTAATGAACTAGCAAACCTTTCCCCTCATTTTTCTCCACCTCCTCCTCTCGCTCGTTCTTTGCTTGTACACCCAACGTTTTCAACACACTCGACGCCACGCATTTTCGACAATTTTCGTTACATCTTTGCGCTGATGCTGAGTGGGATTAAAACGCAAAGGTTTACCGTAACTGAGCAGAAGAGCAAGCATTTTGAAAAATCTCGACTCTCCTTCCTTGTAATTTTCGTGTAGCAGATTCCCCCCCTTAAAGAAATGCAGTTCAATCTTTTTATTTATCCACCATGATGTATCTTGGGATCTTTTCACCAGATGCATGCATCGATGTATCATTCTGCATGGAGATGGACCAAGGAGGTACATTGAAACTTTACCGGGACTGATCACCTGCGAAACAATATCTCATTAACAAACCGAGCCAACGGCCACAGCCTAAGAAGTGGCAGGAAGAGAGAAAATGAAGAATGAGAAGGGAACCTCAGCATATCTTGATTCTCATTTTTTTTTAAATCGACGAACGTTTACTCCGTGTTGGATACATTCGCAAATGGTATTTGTAAACGACAGAAATGCCTGAAACATCGACGAGCCTCTCCGCTTCTTTTCTACTATCAACTTTCCCCAATTGAAAGCGAGTCTGCCGGATTTAATTTGAACTTAGTCAGTGAAGAATTCGAAAAGCTACGATTCAGTAACTTGTAGCTTTTAGTCTCCGATCTTCGAGCTCACGCGAATACGCATATATTTGCAGCCAGAAAAGAATGAGAAACGAGAGAGAATGATGTCGTGTACTTACCGAGGGACCGGGTCTTAAATCATAAGAGCCCGAACACTTTTGCAACCGACTGGGCTTTACATACCCATAAGGTTCAAGGCTCAAGTTCCGACGAAATCATCAGTGACGTCTTCCACCTTTGCTTGGATTTTACAAACTTATGGCATTTGAGAAACTTATCGAACAAATATTCCACGAGATTCCACTTCGGATTTGGCAAAACTTTCGGAAACCCATGACTACTTATTTTCTCGTGTTCCATACGAATTTTGTAAGAGACCCCAAATGCCAGGATCCTTGAGCATTAATAATTGTTTGGTGCTCGTAGATGAAGACAAGATAAAATGAAGGGAGATGCCAATGAAAATATTAGAGTCAGGAATGCAAGCAACTTCCTTTGTAGATCGTCGTGAATCTCCCTGTTTCAACTCTTTTGGTGCTCATCCTGGCGGTTGTTGAGTTGTGTCAGAAGAGACCCATAAGAATGGGAAATGCCATGTGCGATGGTTAGAATATGACCGTGCATGGTAAACAGGTGCGGGTATTCAGTGGAATCTTCCTTTCTCTCTCTCTCTCTCTCTTTCTCTTTCTTTTTTTAAGGCAGACGAGACTTATCCACATTACGGTCATACATTCACGACAAACACGAAAAGTACTGACAAACAAAAGGATCCAACCATCGCGATTTGCCAGGTAAATCAATGTGGGTAAGTCCTTTTGTTAGCCACCCAGACACCGTATATACTTGCTCCCGCACACTCTCGACGTTCATCTCGCGTGCAGACTCGAAGGTCAGCCATTGTACGTGACATATATACATGTGCGATCGTTCCCAGCGCCTAGTGATCGAGAACCACGTGTCTCCGTGTCCACCCACACGTACCTACCGCGAGTAGTCATCTTTTTGTCTCAAGATTCTGGCAACAAGATCGAAAGTCATCAAATTGGAGGAAACAGGTGGGAGTCATTACAGCAGTCATTTTCCTGGCTCTCGGAACTTCCCCCTAACAAATTTGACTGCCAAGCAGTCACTGCGTTGTTGGAATTTCCTTGCAGTGATCAAAGCCTAATCCAGGAAGGCGACCACAGAGAGGACAATTTCTTGAGCCGAAAGAAATCCACCTACACGCTTCTTACCACCCCGGTTGGGAATGACTCAATGCGCCGATGCGCCAACTCTTTCCGACCCTTCTGGTCATTCTGGCGTGAAGCTTCTTCCTTGATGGCTGTCTTGAAATGAGACCCAAAAGACTTCCGGGCTTGACTTCATCAATTGCATGATTACTTCTTGCCAAACTGCATCCACAGTGTCTCGTGTCTTCAATATCCAATTAGCCTATTATCCAAGTGCCATTTGGGGATATTTGGAAATAGAAAATTGCAAAAACAACTGCGCGATTTCTACACTCGAGAACTTAATGTTCGTACGGTCTTCTGCGGTTCTAGGCCGTTGATTAATTTCTCAAGATATCTTGAAGAAGGATGTAATTTAATAAATGTGACCAAAAGGGCGTTTGCCTTCCGATATCCACTGTGTACCCGAAGCAAAAGGAAGAACGCCATATGGCGCTCAATTACAACCGGTCAAGGGTTATTAAAAAGGGTAGAGAAAAAATAAGGAGCGATCCTATCGAGGAACGGGACATCCTCAAGGACACAGGGATAAAGAACGCTTCCTCTCCGGATGTTTGAGGGTTTTTCTTGACTAAGGACTGTATGTGAACATACAACCAAGCTGCTCATGTTTGATTTTTTTTCTTTTTAATTAAATAAATACCTCTACGACGTCCTCGAAGGAATCCTCTTACATCTGGACTTCTGAAGGGCACGCATAGACTGTGAATCTATATTTTTGAAGGAAGAAAGAAACTACTTGGTATATACTGAGAGACGAGTAAGTAAAGAGAACTCTCGCGATCATTGTCAGCAGATTATATTGTGCCAGTTCAAGTTCCCCATGGGAATACGTAAACCGTAAACTTGCCGACGTTTTATGGTCCCTTCGTCAGTTAGCCTGTCTTTCTCTTATTCTTCTTTTCTAGTTTTGTTCCGCGACTTTGAAAAACAAGCAGATTCTCGGAAGCGTGAACTGGCCAAGAGCTCCGGGACTCTCTTTCTCCCGAGGTATTAGAGGCCCCGTTCCTCATTTTTGTTTCATCTTGAAAACCTTCTCGACTGTACATAACCATTCAAGACGACTAACTGAAATTTTCTTTCTCTTTTTTACTTTTTTCTTATGCGCGCTCCCTTGTTTTTCGCCGCATTCGACAATTTCCGTATCGACACTGACGCCCCTGACAAAGCGTTTTACAATTTACAACATACACCCGCAGGGCCTCCCAGACATTTCTGCGGATTTTCAAAAGAATACTTACAAGCAGTTCGAGGAAATTTTTCCTGCATAACGAACGAGAAGGAAATCGGGGGTTCCCTTCTTCGCAAGTGGAAAACATTTTCACGCTTCCACAGATACAAATGGCAGGATCATGTTTCAAGGATTTCCAATCATTCATCGTTGTTAAGAGAACAAGATCCAAATTCAACATGATTAGAAATAAGTAGAATCATTGCCATTAAAATCATTCAAAAGAGGCTAATTTCTCATGGACCTGGGCCTCCGAGGAAGCTCTCAAAATCTCGGTGACACGATTTCTCATGATGAGGAGATCGAGGAGGATTATAGCAACAAGACTTTATTGTATATACGTACGATTTGTATGGCTGTACCTGTTGAGGACAGAACCGGAAGGAATTTCAATGGAGTGTTCAGGCACGATGTTTAAGACGCACTTTAATCCAAGGACTCTCCCACGCGCATTGGCCCTCGAGCTACACCAAGGAACTCTTGTCTCTTCTCACGACGAGAAGGAGACGCTGATTTCTCCTTTTTTTTCATAGTCTTTCAGGTGGGTCTGTACTTGGGCCTCGGAATCCGTAGCAGTTTCCATTCGCCATGGTGGTCGTACGAAGCCACCTTTGTCGTTCATCTCGCTTTCGTCCAATATATCGCAAAGACCTAAACTTATATGTACACATCTATAGTCTGCTTTCGTCCTCACTGAAGTCCTCTGAAGTATGCACGTCAGTGAAGACTGCGAAGTACGTGGGAATCCACTCGGTTCCTCCTTCAACTTCTCTTTGCACCGTTTCGTACATATACATATATATTTTTAGTATTAGCCTGAGAAACATTTTTTCAGCCACCACATGCTCGTCCTTTACTCCAAATACCACACAAGGCTTCTCATCATCCGAGACTGTAATTCGATATTGATTTCCTTTGATTCCGAGCTACATTTTCGTGTCTCAAGATTTTCATTCATAAGACTAACAAAAAGATTAAATCGTCCCGTTACGCTAGTGCGGATGTTTCTTATCCATGAATGAATCCTCTGGACACAAAAAGTGCAACGTATATCACAAATTATTATTTTCTCGCTTGGGAGACTTTCGAAAGGCTCTAAAATTAGTTACACTTTTGTTTACTTTGGCATTATTGTCGTTGCGTCATGTTCGATTTAGCCCAAGAGTACTCTTTATCGCCGAGACACACATCAACTTTCATACGACAATTGAAATTTGCATATAATGACGTGTAACTGAGTGGGGCGGATGCCCATCGTAACGCACCCACGCTCGTCAATGACTTTGCGAATTAATAGCCGTGTTTTATTGAACCCAGGGATGTTTTTCGTTCTTGTGCAACGAACTTTGTAATGTTTTCGTTGAATACAAGTCCTTGCAGTATATTCGACGATGCAAGAATGGAGGATTGAAGAGTTGATGTGAAAACCACGTTGAAAAAAGAAGAGTTTCGTTGTATTTCGTGGGAAAAACATCTTTCCCCGGAAAGATAACGCGCAAACTTGGAAAAAAGATCCCTCCTTTTGCCAGTGTGTGTGTGTGTGTGTGTGTTTAAAAAATATGTCCGCTCGAGAGGGTTGTTCGTCGGATTCCAAAGGGTCCGCGAGAATACGAGCAGACATATATATATATATTTATACAAAAAATCTGGCCTGCGTTGCATTCCGAGCCTTCGATGGTTACGTGTAAAGTTAAAAAAAAACGATGAGAGCAGGAACGTCACTTGTGTGTCCTACTTCGGTTCTGTAATAATATTTACACTGGAAATGTCCATTCATTGAGACAGTAATACCGCCAAAGTTTCGTAGACCATCTATGTACATAAAACAAGCTAAACTGAAACTCTTAGATGTTTTGTCGCGGCGCCATCGTTCTTATCAGATCCTTAAAAACTCTTATCAGGACTCGTCATCAAAAACTTCCAAACTTCATAACATTGTGCACTTGGCATGAACTCCTGTCATGATTTCTCAAGCCACGTATGGGATCAATCTCACCAACGAAAGGATGCTCGAACGCTGTATCAATGCGAGTATAACAGTGAATGTCGAAAGCTGCAGTATCCTTGCTCTGCTACAGGGGGGCAAAAAGAATCCCAGGGATGAAATCTCGTTGACGAGCAAGTATTGTGTTGTGTCAACCCCAACCCTCGTTGCTTCGAACCCTCGTGGTTCATACATTCCTGTAGAGGATTCCCACACGATGAAGGGGGGTCATGAATGAGAACCCAGGTGAATTGGACACCCAAGAATCTGCGGATGATCAGGTACATTGGGAGCGTATACTGAGGATTGTGAAAAAATGTACTATAGAAACTACGCAGTTCCCATCTCGATTAGACATTTATACGGAGCATCTATCGTAGTTTGTAGTCTCGCAAGCCCTGCTGGTCCGGACTGACACAGTTCTGGCGTAAGTGCGCATAAAGTTAGGTCTGGGAAGAATTATACGATAAACTGAACAACCACCAGATGGCCCCTGGCATGGGTGAAAATTTCTCAGAACGAATCACCAAGATATCGATGGATTTGGCTCTGCGAGTCTATTGACTATAACCACGTGTCATTTTGTCGCAGGCTTAAAAAAATGACTATGGGAATTTGGAATATCTCCGGCGTAATGGTCATTGCATCTGGACCTCGGAGGGGGGATTGCAGCGAACATTAATGCCACCTGTCTTTTTAGCTGGCTCGAAGCTGCTCCTGGACACGAGATAAGACAGAAGCCATTTGCTGTTCCGTCACCTCTATAATTATTTCGATATTAGGTGATTCATATCTAGAACATAATGATGTGTGAAAGGCCTGCTGAGAATGGACACCTAGTTAGTACGAGTTACGTAAATGCTTGTATGACTCCATGTTCGATCATTCCCAGGCGACAAAAAAGCTGAGTTTAACTCTTTGGGGGTTAGTCGAAATTAGCAATGAGATCTTGACAACTCGCTAAGTAGACAATCAAATATAGTTAATACAGGGTTGAAACCCCTAAATGTGGCGGAAGTCCCTGCGTAGTTGGTCAAACTCCGGGCAATTTGAGGACTTATCCACTAATCAGTTCCACAGCAACAAGGTGTTTTAGTCCAATTTCTAATTCCATTGTTTTCGACTGTTCGCACCCAGCAATCTCTTTTAAATCGTTTGTCACCGTAGCCAGAGAGGAAATACTCGAGCAAACATTAGTCTTGCAATGATTATTAGGTCTTTTCAGTCCCTTCGGTGACTGTTTATTCTTGGGGTTCGCGGTGTTGGCTAACGGCCAAATACTACAAATGGTGTTCCATTGAGACAATTGGCAATTTTCGACGCCGAATATCCGTCGGAAGCGGCATTGCGCGCCCACGGCCACTCACTTGGCAAATTGAAGACCCAGACGATAAATTGCAAACGTTCTCATCTCGTTCGTATACATGCGTATGTACTTACACGCCTCTGTTTGCCGATTCACTTTCCATCTATCTTTCTCCCTTGGATCTCTCTCGTTCACGCTCTTTCTTATGCTTATGGCAGCGGCTTTTCGTGTACGTGCACTCTCGTGCGAGCTCACTTCATCGGCATAAGGACCGCACGCAGTAACATTACCATTCGGTCGCAGACGAATTCATTGGGTACGCCCGGGCGTCTTCCGTTCACAGGCATAACAGTTGCGGTCAGTTCAACCTACTAGAACCTTCATTCATATATATATACATGTATGTAAAGACAGAACATGATTGAAGTTGCTTTGCAGGAACCTTATCCGTAGCGAGGCCTCGTCAAACTCAACATAGACAAGATCTGACTGATTTATCTATGGCTTCTGGTTTATCTAGCCAAATTGATCCATAGGGGCGACAGAAAAAATAAGTTGGATTCCTTGCTTTTTCACCCTTTAGAAAATGAAGGGCTACATTGGAAAATAGTGAGGGTTCTAAAGTCATCAGAAGCGAGCGAGCTTTAATTCGAGCAAAGACACAAAAGCCCTGATCCACGATGTCGAAAGTCTCTGTTATTTGATGATCCGAGTCCATTTTGTACCGTGAAATAAAGTTGGTGTATCCAACCAAACCCCTTTACCCAATTCTCTCCTGTGTACATATTCCTGGTGAAGTCGAATTCGTGGATATTCTCACGTGGGCCCTCGCCAAAGGGATACAAATGTATGCGGGCACATAATCGGTCGCCCTTGCGCTCTCTCCTCGAAGGGTCTTTCGTCGATGGAATTCAGCCGTGAGAGAGATACCAGCGCAACGGGGCGAGAAACATAGCTCGAATCCCACGGGAACTTGAATATAATGACTGGACCAAAATCTGCGGTTGTCTCGCAATGCCGAAACTTCTGCTGTTTTGAAAACAGCCTTGTACACAAGGGCCGAGGGCCTCTTTTGCACTTGTGGTCCCAAAACATTCCTTCGCATCAACTTATTTATGCATACGTATTGTATTAAGTTTATTATAATCGTATGGAGGTTCGTGCAAAACGCGATATCGATTATTTGCTGGGCTTTGTTACGAGATGATCTTTCGCGAAAGTCGTATTTCGTCAATTGAGTTGTTTCAACTTGAATAATTGATCATTCAAAACTCATTATACACTTAATTTATTTCTTGATTCTCACCAAAATGACGTGACTCGTCTCGCCCTCTCTCCCCCTCTCTCTCTCTCTCTCTCTCTCTCTATGTAATAATAACAGAAACTTTGGCAGACCTTTTCATCAATTCCGAGACTGTTTCGTGGATAAACGATTCGAGTCTGGCCACTTATGGGGGTGCCCTGAGCCCACATTCGATACGTATCGCGTCTGTATTTTTTTCGGTACTTTGACCTCGTCATATCGATTTGTTCGTGAATTTATTTTGGTCCGAGTCTTTTTCTCATGTTTGTCAAAATTATCTTCCATCAGTGATACTATAAACAATTTTGTTTCCTTTTTTTCTCCATACGGTGTAGTTTGAAAAATAAAAACATTTTTCATGATCGTCGCGAGGTTCCTTCATTGTTCGAGTGTTTGAACCGCGAGGTCACGTGTGGATAAAGTAAAAAGTCCAACGGTCGGAAGGTCACGAGTTGTTGATTCCAAGGCAGGACCCGTTGTCCAACAACAATTAGGATAATTTAATTAAAGTACCGTTACGAAGGTTCCTTGCATTGACGAGGTGAAGGACACATCTGGCGCGTTCGCAAGATGGCTCGAGACCCGGGGCTCTAAGGAATGAGAATTCGTTGTCTCGACGACATAAGGTTGTTTTTATCGCACACGCGTATAGCACGTGCCCCCCTTATGCTACAACTTTTAACGATACTTTCCCATACAATTTCGTATTCCTACCATATAATGTACCCCGTGAATACAGAGCTAAGGGTTTTCGAGCTGCTGTCACTGAAGAAAACGAATGCAAGAGAGCGCCTTATGTCGAAGACGGTTTTCGTAGCCGAGGTGGCATGTCCTAGGGGGCCCCCTGTATTATTGTACGAACGTTTGTACATCTACATGGTGACGAAAAAAGTATAAATTCAAAATCGACAACTTTTTTTTTGTAAATAAATGATTTCCTGAGCGTGAAATGCCTGAAGAAGAGATTCAATCAATCACTCGACCGATTTTTTCAAACTACTCTCTATCGTCCCTACTTTTCGAGGATAAGAACTCGTCGTCTTTTGGCCAAGTCACCCGATATATTGAGTTGAGCGAAACTAGGCAACCCTACAGAAATCGTTAAACGGAAAGTCGGCTCTTACGGTGTTGGTGCTTCTCTCGTATCGCGACACCGGTTCGGAGGGTTGCTCAGCCGGTCCAAGAAGGGCGATCTCCGTGCATGGGGCCTAGCCCTGGGCCCCCCAACCGGGGCAACGAAACTGAACGGTTTCCATTTGTTCTCGCTGAGAAGCAACGATCACCTTCAATGTTTAGCAATTAATCCTTGGAAAAGAACGGCTATAAATGTCTTGATATCGAGTTTGTCTATAAAAACGGTCGAAAGTCGTTATCGAACTTTATTTTTCGAATATAGAGCACTGTCTAAGTTGGATGTAACCCTCGAATTCTAAACTATATTGGCCGAAATATTCGTATGTGTAAAAAAGTACAGGATTTATTTGTCTTCAAATGAAGTTCTCTTTCGATATTTCAATTTTAACCGATTTTTTGAGTCGAAAAAAAGTGATCCACGGGTCTTCCAGACCCAGTGTGATGTTCAACAGTCATATTCTTCTTCGTTGAAGAGCGGAAGGGTCATGGATCGTAGGGTTTTGCTCGAGGACTTTTGTCGACAATTAAAAAGTGCTGGATGTAGTTATACGAGCGAAAGAGTTCGTCAAGAGCGCGTGCCAGAACACCTGCCCATTCTTTAAGAAACACGAGAGCCGCCATTTTGGATCTTGAATAGCGGAGGGGTGGTTTTTCACGTGCCGTAACACACATCACGAGTATACGAGAGATGCATTCGTAGTACGTTGCGTTATTACCGGTGCTGGTTGCCTCGGGGACTTACGACGAGAACCGGAGGCTCACACCTGGCAATGGGGCCCCGCGGCTACGACGCAATACCACTTTGCCATTGCGATGCATACGCAGACGCGAAGGGCAAACGAGCGGTCGTGCATGGGGAACCCAAGAAAAAAAAGACCCCATAATCAAGGGGAAAGGTGAAGAAAGAAAAACGGAGTCTGTCGATGAAGGCTAAGAGAGCCGGAACTGGGAAAATTAAGGCTGTTGAAAAATATCAGTTAAAATGGATTCCATCATCATTCAAATTTCTACTTTCTGTTTCTGCACTTTTATTACTTTTCCATTTTTTTTTTTTGGAAAGATAAGAATTCTATTTTATTTACATCGAATCCAAAAGACATTTTGTTGTCTTTGGGTCATTTGTTGACAATTTGTCATTTCCGTGATCATTGGAAGTGAGATAAAATGATTGAGTTTAAAAAATAGAAAAATAATCTCCAGCTTATCGTTGCAATAAAACGATTAACATCTTGAAATAATCATCATTCTTATGACTATTTGTATTTTTTTTCCTCAATCCTATAATCGGGGGCGAACATATTTTGAATAGAAACTGAAACTTTCAATAATATAGAAACCAAGTGATTAAATAGCACGAAGAGGGGACGAGGAAGAGAAAAAAGTTTACGGCGACGGTAAAGACACCTGGCACACGCCACGTCGTCCCAACGGATCTCTTCGTAAGCCGTAAGACGACAAGGTGTGCTCGGTACATTAAGCTATCTCGATAAACAAAAAGGCGTAACTTGGAGGTAAGAAAAATGCTCGAGGGTCCGAGAAGGAAGCCCGTTTTATTGTCACGTTTATAAAACACACTTGGTAGATCCGTAAAGAGACCCTCTTGCACCCCTGACGCAGCTGCACTTTCAACAGTCGCGTGCTACCTTAAACATAATGGAGCCTCTTCTTGATCCTCCACATACAACGTGATCGATCTTAAAATTTCATTTCAACCCAAAAGGTGTCTTCGGAAGTCGTAGAAAAATCATTTTTCTTTTTTCCCCCTCGTCGTATGAGGCCACTCGCTCTTCTTTTGCGGGGGTGCGTTAGATTGGAATCATATCGTGAATTAAATGAAAATCAAAACGTTCTTATCGAACGGTTGCAATATAAAAAAAAGCTGTGAAACCACGGTCGCTCTATTATAAATTAGGCAAAACATTTTTCTACGGCTGTTGATAGGATTTTCGTTCACCTCATTTGAAATTTTTTCTACGGTATTATTAAAAGAAAAAAAAATTCTGCATGCTAATTTTTTTGGAGATTTGAACGTTGGCAAAAATATACGTTCCCCTTGGGCACAACCCCTAAAAATTCTTTGAGGGGTGTTGGATTTCTTTCGATTGCGAAAGTCAGCGTCGTCGTTCGCTCACCGTGTCCTGCGTTATTAACAATGAGAATCGAACAAAAGTCTGGCCCGTGCTACCCTTAAAGAAATGTATATAGAAGGGTCGTCTATTCCCCGACTCCTTGGCGGGGAAGAGAACGAAAAAAGAAAACGACATGGTCGCAGCTGCGAAATTTTTATATTCAAGATCAACCAGTTTTTCTTTCTCTCTCTCTCTTTCTCTCTCTCTCTCTCTCTCTCTCTCTCTTGTACTTCATTTTTTACGGTTTCTTGCTGTTATTTTTTCATTAATTTTATTTACATTTTTTTAGGGTTATTTTTCCTTCTTTCCTCCTCGAAAATGCCTCAGAATCTTCAGACTTTCGATCTAATAAACACAATGTCAAATTACCCTTCAATTTGAGAAATAATAAATCGATCACGTGTCGCTTCATCAATTTTTCAATTGAAGCATGACCCGTTCTTACCATAAAGAGTCTTCTTTAACCCGATCATTTTATTTCCCATCGAGGAAACCTGTTCCTTCGACGAGTTGGGAGAAAATCGATACCACGTATGTACGTGTACGTAATATAGAAAAGACATTCAGGGTCGAGGGGTAAAAAAGAAAGAGAGAAAGATGGACGATGTCGTCGCAGAAAATCTTCGGTACTCCAAATCGTTATTATAATGTCGAATAATAGTGATAACAAGCCTCATTTATAATTGACGCTTAAAATTATTCGAATGATAACGAATAATTACGATGTTTATTTGGCCTTGAAGAATAATTCTGTGGAGGTCAGTAAAAAAAACAAAAAGTAGATAGGTCAAAAGACGTTAGAGCCTCAACGGGTATCGAGGACTAGAAAGATTTCTTTAGCATGACAATGACAACATCTGCCAGTGGCACGAGCTTCGAGGCCTTGCACAACCGTCTAAGAAGCCGAGGCCTTGGACCGGCACCCAAAAACCACCCTTAACTAAATTTGGCTTCCCATTCGTCGTTGTCGATCATCCACCGTTGGTATATATTCGGTTGATAGATTTTACCCCATACTAGCCGTTTAATCTCCGATACTTCAGGAGAGGAGAAAAAAAATTCCGATTTTTCATACTTTCTTGCCACCTGGACCAGGTCGATCTGAATTTTTTCCATTAATTTTTCGTTATTTTCACCCTAAACATCGATTTATAATTTTAACGACCATTTTTAGAGCCCCTTTTATTAAGAGTTTATTTTTGATGGATACTATTAAAAAAAAAAAAAAAAAAAAACAAATACAGAAACCGTTTGGCGTAATCGATAGTTTTAATCAAATTAGACATTTCTTTGCTGCAATAATTCTGTTTTTTTTTTTTTTTTTTTTTCGTCACACATGACAAATGTATACGAAATCATTGTAGGCAAAAAAAAAAATGTGTGAAAGTTGGTCAGAACACTGACGATTATCGCGTCATATCTAAATCCGTCTCCGTAAGAATTTTTATATAAGAAGAGGAGTCTCCTCGGATGCCACTCTTTCATTCATTATTTTCGTTCCTGCGATTACCACGTTCGTGGGTGTCCATGGATACAAGGAGAAAAAAAGAACAGAGAATAGAGATGCGAAAAAATAAGAGCGCTCCATAGAAAACGAAAGAGAGAGAGAAAGGAAGAACGTCAATTCGCCAACTGAGCATATTTATCGCTCGAGGGCCAGTTGAGATTAGCGTGCCGATGATGTGCTTTGTCCCCCAGTTCGTAACTGTTGAACGTTTCTACCTAATTCTCACCACGAAACTGATTACAAAGATCCCTTTTTGCACTCTCACTCTCGTTCCGTAATTACCGAAAGAATCGAGCTAATTATATACATCGATATACACGCATTATACACATGTCTATAAAATAGATAATAAATTCCACAACAGCTGGTCCTACGTACATTGAATAATAGCTGTGCATTAGTGCTACGATTCCCACCGAACAGGACACGAACGACATTTGGGTTTGACCCTTCGTGTCAACTCAACTAATTCAACATCGCTTCTTATCTCAAATCTTGTAATATTTTGCGACTAAATAAGAATCCTCGATGTTAATCAAGAGGATTCAGTTCAATTCGATATTCGAAATCGATGACATTAATTATCACCAAAAAATAAATCGTTTCGATATTTTTAAATAATCCTAAATACTAGATTAATTCGAATAATTGTTTAATTGATTGATTTTTTATTCATCCATCGTTGCATTGGATGTAAGCAGGGAATTATTTCAGTTCTTGCCATAAAAATTATATTATTATTCCCATTGAATATTAAGTCCTATAAAAATTTCAATTATTTTATCCATTAATTGGATTAAATTGATGGATAAAATAAATGAATAATAATAATAATCCAATAAATTTAATAAAATGATAATTTAATTTAAAATAATTTTGAATTTATGATCATTTTTCGTAGTTTTTTTTTCTACATATCGAATCAAATTAACGTTAATACGATATTGAAAATATAAATAAAGAAAAGCATACTATGAGTTGATAAATATATAACCGGCGAAGTTTCGCTGAAAAATGCATGAAAATGTGAAAGGGGAATAACGTATTACGCCCGCTCCATTCATGGCACAAGCCGCGCAAGCCGCGTGGCAGTAGAACCGCGAGGACGGTTGGCGGCAGACTGGGCTAGTGCGCTGGCGCACCGAGTCGGGCATGCGTAGCGCCGTTTCCCCACTCTGACGGGCTGACGTCACGTGTTTCACAGTACGCACGTGTGGAATTCACGACTTGTTTCACATTCTCGCTCATAGTTCATCCATTCTTCGATGTCATACAATAAAATATAGTTAATTTTGTTCGAAAAGAGTAAAGTGTTCAAACGGTTAAAATGTTTGTTAACCTGTTGATTAATGTTTCAAATACGTGGCGAAAAACATATGAATTTAAATCTCTTTGCTTTCTATTTAATCTGATTTTTTTTTCATTTGGTTTCGAATTTATTTTGTGAAATTTGGGTTCAATTGAATCTCCCACGAGATGTTTGATGTAAAACCTTCGGGTTTTTTTTTCTTTTACGACAAATTAAATATTAATAATATTGATGTACAACCGATGGTAAAATTACGTGTGAAATCATGTTCGTGCATGAGGTTGCTCTCACAGGTGAGCTCGATGCATCGTTGATGCAATTAATCAAAATGCACGCCATATGGCCGAACCACAACAAGAGCTACCCAACGTTATTATTTAGCGTGAGGCCTCTCTCTCTCACAATGAAACACTCCGCGAATCTCCAGTCGCTGCTCTTCTCACCTCCTTTTTAATCTTATTTTTTTTATTTTTTATTTTTATGCTTGTCTTTCATTTTCGTTCGAGAGCTCTTCTGTACTCGCAATTTCGCATCATTGAGAGTTAATCGTCTCTGCTGCGGCCTTGACAAGGAAGAATGCCACGAACTCAGAGAGCTTTGCGTTTGCAATTCTCTGCACAATATGGAATTAATTATGCGACGAAAATTATCGAAGGAAAATTCAATGAAATTATAAAAATATCAGTATACCGCTCAATTCACATTCAGATAGAATTTTTTTCAGAAAATTCATACGCGATAAATTATGCACTTTAAAATAATTCTTTATGAGCCAATTAATATTTGTCATTCGTTGAAATTCTACGGAATTTCTCTTCAAAATCTTAAAATTCACCTCCATCTTGTCTGTTGGTCTTATCGGTTGAATATTTTAGGTTTTTTCGAAAAAAATGTTGGTTCGCAACTGATCATTGCGACAATGTTGTCAAAGAACTTAAAAACATGGTTTTTGAGGTTTCTTCACAAAATATTGGAGTAAATGAAAGTAATTAGTGTTGCCGGTGCCTTCGAATCGAAATACGTCAACATGATCTGCTTCAAAAAATGTGCAAAAACAAAATTTCTGCGAATATTTGATCACTATATTTTTCCTCAAACTTTACTTAAATGACGATTGATTTTTTTTATTATTTTGATCTCGTCTATCAATTTTGATCACGAATTTTTTAATCGATTTTTGCTAATATTTCGGGATTCACCAAATTAAATCTTTCGTTTATCTGTTGGGAAAAAATCGTTTGTCCGATTTTTTGTTCCAATAAATTTGATTTTTGAATACCTTTTTTGAAAGTTTGAAGCCGTTTCCTTTTGAAACAAAAGTTTTAAAAGTACGTACGTTTACGACCCTTCGAAAATTTCCATCGAGCATCCTGAGCTATTTGTTTTTTTAATATTTATTTATTCGATGCCTTGTAATTTTGTGTTTTTCGTGGGTCGTACAAAGAATCTCTCGTCCAGCTCGAACGTTCAAGCTCGAGTGTGCGAGATAGTTAGCATTTCAACGACAAGACATTTCCATAAACGTTACGCGCATTCTAATTATCTGAGGTTTTTTTTTCTACGAGCACTTTTTTCTCTCTCCCTTCCCTCGAATCTTCAGCTAACATTACTGAGAACTCCCTCGTTCTATATATGGGCAATTCTACATCATCTGAGTTTCTTAGTTAATCTTTCATTTCTTTCTAACCTACGTTTATAGTTCATCAATTGTTGAAGAGTAAACCTTAATTTTTCGAATTTACTCGTAAAGATACGATACGAATAAACGTCACAGTGACAGTTGACAGGCAACACTGACAAGCAATGATAAAAGGTCACAAGTTCAACGTTTCTATCGTTGCTTGTCGCTGTCATTCGACATAAATCGTGTCCTGAATAAAAAAATCGAAAATCTTTTTTGTAAAGTGTTTCACCTACAAATGAGAAAAAAAGGAAACCTAAATTGTGGCCAATTGAGTGTGAAAAGGCCCATACAACATTTACGATTGTGTGGATGAAAATTTTCGGAGTATCTGTCTCGTGTGTTGCATACCTCGAGTGTTAGGGGGTCGGAGGGAGGGGGGGCGGGAGGTCGGATTCAGGAACGGGGTGTGCCTTATAAATAAATGCAAAAAAAACACATTTTGCTCAGGTATCTGAAGAAAAAAACTTAAATAATAATTAAACACGCATATTTCTAACAATTGCGAGCTTGATTGGCGATAAATGTAGGACACAAGTTTGATAGCACGAAAACATTTAAATACCTGCTCGTATCGTTTTTTTGTTTTCGCAGCAAAACGCCGTACTATATGTCCTTGGAATCGTAACTCGAAACTTTTCGCTTTTTTTATTCCTCTTTCAAGCGAAACAACGTCGTCGCATAACGTCTCAGGAATTTGCTCTCTCATACCATTTTTTTCTCTTCCCTCGAAGTTTGTCGCAATCGTATCGAGTTTGCGAAAAAGTTGCAGCTTGCAATTATTTAGCTCGTGCAGCATTCAAGCTCGCGGTCAAATACTACGTAGTATAATTTTTCGCTATTCTGTACGAACGGTATTTAATCAAAGCGAAATAGTTCATTTTCGAAAACTCTTCAGTTTTTTCTACGAATGCCAAAAAATGATCCTGGGTCAAATAGACCCAGTGTGTCAACAAAGGTTCAAATTAAATTGAAATTTCAATTGAAATTACAGTAAACAATTAGGTTGGATTGCACCGAAGGGGAAAAATAAACATTAAAGGAGAGAAGCGAGAAAAGAAGAATGAAAGGGAAAATAAGGTTAGAAGGGGTTTCTGAGTTATTTCGATCCTGGCAATGGAATATGAAGCCTGTCGTGTTGTAACAAGCCTTCGTCCTGAAGCCGACCTCTAATCATCCTCATGGGAATTTACTACCCACTAATCGAGAGAGTAACGGAGAAGGAAGTAAGAAGGAGAGAAAGAGAGTTAGAGAAGAGAGAGAGAGAAAGAAAGAGGGAGGGTGAGAGAAATGAAAAGAAGAAAAAGAAATTTGAGCCTGTTGTTGTGTTGGTCTTTGGACCAATGGATAAAACCTTTAGGAGCTTCAACAGCAGCTTTAAGAGTTTGGCGCTTGAGCTATTCAGCTTCCATGGGAGTTGGTTCTGGTGGTGGAGCGGTTGGCACTATAATCAAGCATGGGTAGCGAGGCGAGGGTAACTTTGAAGGATTTAATGCTGACTATACGAAAGTCAGGTGTTTCAGCTTCGCAGTACCTGCTAGATTCTCTTCATACTCAGTTGTGTATACAAAAATACCTTTACGAGTAAGAGTTTGACGTTCCAGAAAAGGTGTAAATTAATTTTATGCTTCACTCGAGTCTCGAAAGGTGGTTTCGACCTTGGGTTGCATGGGCTATGAAATTGTGGATCCGCGCTAATTCGTTAGTCGAGGAACTTAAATTTCAACGTTTGTTTAATTCGAAAAGGTCATAAACAGAGTCCGAACAAGCTGTAACTTGGAATAACAATGAAAAGTTGAGTTCACTTTCAGGACTCTAGTGAATTTGAGCAGTAAATATTTTCCATAATCAAATTGAATTTTATTCACTCACTCACTCAACTACGTCTTACAGGATATTGATGGCAGTTATGAGTTGGGCTTCCATGAGCTTAGGTGGAAGTCACGGTTAGGGAGCACTCGTTAATTCGTTCGAGGTTGCCGCCATACCTCTAGGGATTGTCTGGCTTAAAGGAGTCTAGTGCAGGGAGAATCCTGATCAAAAGAGGAGGTAATTGGCACGAGCATTTCTCTCTCTCTCTCTTGCTTTCTACCCAAGTGAATTGCTCGTCCAAGATTGGCTGATGACCAGCCAAGTTTATCACCTGTGCATGGTGTAGCGGGTTATATATCAAAGGCACGAAGGGGGGAAACGTGATAGAAGAGAGGAGTAAAGGAAGTAGGGGAGTCCGTGTCTTGAAATACATAATGTAGTGTGACCTTGTAAGAAGCAGCAAGCAGGGAAAAGGCCCTTGATGTGGACAAGCTGGAAGTGTGTTAAGCCAGCAAGGGACGTTAAAGTTCAAGGTCACGGTAAGGGACAACGTTAATCGTTCTAAAATCCTATGGGAATGTCAACGAATGTTGACAACTGTTCGAATGTTCGGTGGATAATATCTGCACAAAATATTTGGAATTAGTCGTCAAGTGATTGCCGCTGAACTTGCTTAACTGGAACGAAGGCACAGGGAATAAAGATATCGACTGGAAGGCGCTTTCTGTCGCGGCTCTTCGTAAGAATGGCGACGAGAGCAACGCTGAAACGAATGGAATGCGGTCTCCTTGGGAGCCAGGCGCGAACAGGTATAGCAGACACAGTGTGGTTGGCTGTGCTCCGTCTTTGGTATAGAGCTTGCTGCTCGCTTGTCATCTGATTCTCTCCCTTGTGTCCTTTCAATGTGTTGACTTCTGGGCTCGAGATACTTCGTTATTGCAGCATCCTCGCACCTCTGTATATCGATGATCTTAACGCAAGAACTAGGAAAACATACGTTACGCGAGAATAATATATTACGAGTTAAGAGATTCTCGGATTCATCATTTTTCCTCGAAATCCAGCTTTACTCGAACGTCAACATCGAAATTCTAGGGTTTAGCCATTATTGTGTAGCATTTTTCCGTTCCCCTTCTCCTTTTTTCACTATGTTTAGAACTGAATGCTCATCGGATATGGACAAAAGTCATTTTTCATCCGGATTTTAGTCTTCCACACTTTTATCTGTTCCGCCCTTGACATCCGCGTTCGAAGACTTCCCGGCGTTGTTCTGGTCAGTTATCATAGGAGCTGGGGGGCAGATTAGCATCGACCGGCAGAGTGGCCACTGTTTATTCAATTGTAGCAGCCCCATGCCGCGGCCTAGAAAAATCGACGAAAGATAAGAGGCTGCTAGTGCTGGTAGAGGAACAGATGCCCCACCCACTCAACGTCTACAGTGCATATCTAATTGTTACAAACCGCGTTTCACACATACATTCGTGTCAGACTCATTGTCTATGAAACTGGCAAGTTTGTATCTAGGAAAAAAGAGCCGGTGGTTGAGGTAGGAAGAAATTGAAAGTGTAAGGTCCCACGAAAATCTCTGACTCGCTATTCAAAGGCCAAAACCCTGACCATCGACGTAACGATTTTTGTGGCCCACCATCAAATCAACGCTCTCTTGACTTCCCCCAGTCGCTTGTCCCTCTGTATACGGCCGCCATGATTTTCACTACACAACACTACGACCAACGGACCATGTTAACTCACAATCCGAGGTCCCCCTTTTTTCATCGTTTCCCAGCTCACCCGAGCCAAACCCATCTCCCGCATAGATTTCTTCGCTCCTCCAAATCCTCTCCCCCACTGGCCGTCATCACGGTGCCACGCACGATGGCCCTTTTCCTCCCACTCTCTCTCTTTCTATCACAAGAGGATGCGGGAGAAGTCGAAGAATTCCTAAAAGTTAGACTCGCTTTTTTACCCAACGTTATTGTAACCGTGTGTGTAGCTCCATCGCGCCTACAAAGCACATGGACTTCATTGCTTTTCCAACCGAGCTACGAGGAGCAAGCAAGATCGCGAGAGTCGACGTTTCTAGTCGGGATCTACGAGAGAACAAAACTTCACGATAGAAATTCAATACGCGGTGAGTAATCTTCTACTTAAGAACGAGTATAATTCGCTTGTAATGCAATTGAAGGCAAGAGAACAAGCGCAGCAGGTGCTTTTGCACCGGAGACACTTGATGGATCGGAAACACCTTGCAATTGACCGATCCGTCGTTCTTGCTTACTTTCCCCTCAATGAAACGACAATTTGACCGCATACGACTGCAGTGAACGGCCGATTATTTTCTATGTATGGCCTTCGTGCAGTTGGATCGCTGATCACTCAAGAATAAAACACATGATGATACAATGACGGAGTATGGAATTTTCTTGGACTTCATTTATCATGAATAATCCTTCATTAGCCCAAAAATCCAGCTATTCCTTTTCCTGCCAAGCTTTCTTTATCTTACATCTTGAGGATCGCCCTTTGTGCTGCAGTTTATTAGCAGAAGAGGAAGAGTTGTATTGCCTGTTGATAATCTGTTTAAGTGGATCAATTAAGCTTCATCGGAGTGCTTTGATAAGATGCCAATCTGATAATTCTTATTTGACTAAAAATATATGTTCGGGAATCGAAAACATCGAATCGAATTCGGTCTCGTTTGAGAGTCCATAAGACATTGGATGAGGGTATGCAGAAAAATAAAGCAGGGCACGAATGATAGGAGGGTTGGGAAGTGGTGATTTATATATATACGTATGGATGGAGTCGATATCGCGTGTGTCCAACAGCGTGGCAAAGAACTTACATTCGTATGGACACATACATACGAAATAATAATACGGTAGTAGGGCAAGAGATTGTTAGGGGCTGTGGTGCCCAAAGTAAGAAGAAGGAGCAGAAGAAGAAGAAGAAGAAGAGGAAGAAAGGGAAATGCAAGAAGGGGAAAGAGCGATGCAGTTAGAGGGGGTGAGAAAGGTAGCAAAAGGAGAGAGCGCCGACAATGCGGCAGGTACCTATCCTGCAGGCATTCCATCAAGATGCTATCGAGGGTGTATGGTGAGAGAGGAGGCGAGGAGAGCCGAACCGGCGAAAGATATTAAAGGATGCTGCGCCGCCGCCGCCGCCGCGTCGCGATTTGGTGGTGGTGTCTGGGATGTATACAAGGGAGAGGAAAACTAAGCGAAGAAAGGTGGAGCAGGAAACAGAGGGAGAAAGATAGTGTGTGCGTGTGTGAGATGGTGGTTGAGGTAGTTTTGCGGGGAAGATCAAGAGAGAGAGAGAGAGAGAGAGAGAAAACGAGGAGAGTCCGAGTATCCCGTGGCGTGGTAGGTCCTTGGTCCACCTCTTGGCCCACCTTGGGCCTTTTCTTCGCTCTAAGATATATACCTTGGTGTATGAAATAAGAAGGATTTTGGGGGCCAGGTCGTTTCACGAAAAAGAGCCTGCTGTTGGTCTCGCGGGACCACTATGTGTTGTCCTCCAAAATAAGCTAGAGGGTGAGTTTGAAAACCCCATATCCAACTGATCTTTCAGCGAATCTTTTTATTTTTGTTCGTCCATTGCTGGAGGCTTGATAGGTCAAACTGGATTAGCCAGGTAAACATTCGTATTTGTGTCGCAGAATGAGACGGAACAGAGAGTTGTCTTTAGATGCCATCGATAGGGAGGCTTTTGCCAGGTTCTTCTCATTGGTATTCCCTGCGCGGTCGCTTAGATGGTTTAAGAGCCGAACTGGGATAACGGTTTTTAACTCGAACGTAATAGGGGACGGAACACAAACCGATCGCTCGAAGATTCCACCGGGATAAGTTCTCGTTAGTTTGATCCACAGGTCCAAATTTCAACCCACACATAATCTGATTCGACCACGACGTGTGCGCTGATCAGGAGGTTGGGATTCTCGAATCTCAGAACCCGGTACCAATTACATAATCGCGTTTACCACGCAGAAGTTACGCAATTTTTCAATAAGGCATTTATGGTTTTGGTACACACGCCAGTAAAAGTAACGTGCCGAGTGATACGAGCTTAATTAATCGACCTCGAGACACTGAATCGTACGCCCGGACGTGTGTTTCTTTCACGCAGCAGACATCCGATAGACGCAGCCACTTACGTCGAATCACATGAATGAAAGCCTCGCGTGACGCGTACTTTACTACATAAGCGGACAATCCAGTGAATTATTAACACCGTAATCCAGTGTAAACGAGATTGAATGCAAACATTAATGTAATGAAGTTGCCGCGTAGGGTAGTAAAATGATCTATTTTAGTTAATTTAATATTCACTTCTCTATCCATATGTTTAGTTGGAAAATGTAGGTAAATAATTGAATAGAGTGTGCGGTGTTGTACGGTGTATAACACGATGGCGTGTGGAAAAGCGAAGCGAGGTATGAGTGAGGAATTCACGCGCGGTTCGGGGGATCGGTGAAGCGATCGTTGGAGAGCAGAATCCCACCAATCGAGGTTTTAAAGGGCGCTGGACGCTGGCGATGCACTGCAGCCGCTTGTGTACACGTATATAGGACGGTTTAACAGTTGGAAGGATCGCGTGTATGTGGGTTGGCAATGGTTGCCGGTGTGGTCGTGGGCCCACAAAGATTGGATTAAAGGTCTGGTCACCGAGCCCGTAGCGCGGGGGAGTGAGGTTTCGGTTGAGACAAGAGACGGGGTAGGGAGTCTTCACGGGAGCAAAAGAGAGCTGCCGGTACCAGTGGGAATAATGGAAGGAAGAGAAGAGAGAGAAGTAGAGTGAGAACAAGGGGTTGGGGAAGGAATAACAGAGGGGACCAAAGGTATGCGGCTCGTCTCTCCCGCGGGTTCGCCGTTTCTCTTGGTGTGTGCGCGCAAATGCGTGCTCACACGAATATTTACACGTGGAGAGAGAGATTTGGGAGGGAGGGGCATGCAGAAGGTGAAAGAGGAGGAGGAGGAGGAGGAGGAGGAGGAGGAGGGCGAGAAAAGAGGGTCCTGTAGGAATTGGTCGAGTATGTGCGTTGTCTGAGCAAGCAACGAGTATACGTAACCGTGGACGGCTCACGACCGAAGCCACCTTCGCAAGGTGATTCACTGCGGTTCTCGAGATGCGCTCAGCAGACTCGTTTCTCTTTCTCATTTCATTCGCCTCAGAAATACATTTAACCTTCTCGCTCTTGTGCTTCGGTGATTCTCTCACTTCTATTTCGCTCGCCTGTCTGTGATAATACGCTGCTCTCGTCGCCCTCGAAATCTGAACACATTGAAGAGCAATACGAACGAAATTATATTTTACTGACTCCGCGATGATACGAGAGATCAATCCCTCTATCCTCGTTCTTCTTTATCTCAAACACGCGTTACATAAACTTTCTGCCACGTTTAAAGAACCACATGAGATATGAGACGGCATTGATCGACATTTAAAGCACACGAAGAGCTCTCAATGCCAACACATCAATAACATATCCAACAACACCTCCGCAATATTCCATTCATACTCAATAATATAAATGCTAAAGATTGTTAAGAGTGGCGAATATACTCTTATTGGAATACTTCGCATCTGAAGTGGAGGTCCATTTTGTCACCGATATCTCCACTTCTCCCCCTTTTATTGCCGAAGGGAGCTAAGCCAGGTAAGGGGAGAAAATATTTGAGGCCGCTGTGAAGCAGTTCGAGAAGCTCGTGGGACGCAAACGAGCTTCGCCCAGGGCCCCCCCGCCTCGCGATCCCCTTGTATATTTGATCGTTTCTTTGCCCTCTCTCCGTGTCTTGATGCCCCCACTCTTTTTCTTATTCAGGACGAATGCAATCGCGGGCTTTCTCGCCCGGAAGGAGGATCCCAGCCGCGTTGGCGTTTCTCAGGACGCACATATATTCAAAACACGGTGTATACACTGTATTTTATTTGTATATATACCAAGTAAGGAGATAGCGTTTGAGGGTGCAAACGACGATGAAGAAGGGACATGGGAACCGCCCGAAGCGTGTCAGTGTATACGCTCTGCCGAGACATTCATTCTCGACCATATAAAACGCGAATCCAAATAAAATGTTATCTTATCGGTACTTTTTTGAATAAAGAAAGATAGAGGACTCTTGTGCCATTACGTTACGTGCATTCGAACGATGCGGGGACTATTTTTTAATGCTTCTAAATGACTCAGTTATTGGAAGACTCATTCGCATTGGGTTCAACTTTTTCTGGGGTCAAATACATCGCAAATGTAAAATGTCAAATGACAACGGTCAATCAACCAGTTGGGATTGTAGTTGAAAAAAAAAAAGTAACAAGAACCACATGACTCGGGTATTCGCAATCGGTTCGCAGCTCCGAAAGTCCTTTGAACGTTAACCAAGGGAAATTCGAAAGAGTAAAGACGGGATTGCAGGGAGTTGGGAGGGAGATAGAAGGCAAGGATTCGGCAGCTTGTACATATAACAGCGGCACCGGTACCGGGTCGTTAGTGGATTCTTGGTAAGGATTTAATTTATTCGAACGTTCGAGCTCGCACCTTCGAAAAACACTGAGTACTAAAACCTTTTGTTCACAACCGATTTTAAACGCGAACTCATTGCAGGATCAAAATATAATTTATAAAGCGATACAAAAGTTGTAAGGATTTTGAGCAACATTCTTAACAATAAACATTTTCTAAAAATCTTAAACTCCCAATTTTCGAGAGATATTTCGAGAAACGTTTGTTCTGCTTGTCGGTACTTTACCTTTTGATGCTCCTCGTCATTGATCACATGTTTACAGTACCATTTAAGACTCCCTCCATTTTTCGTCTTCCGCTTGTTTTCGTCTCAGGTTGTTAATTGCACGAGCTCGTAAAGCAGGGAGTCCATTAACGAGAGACAACTGCAAAAGATGCACAAGGTTTGAAAGTAAGAGAAAAAGAGTTAAACCCTGCTGTTGGATGGATATGCAAAAAGATGCTGTGACAATGATCATCTGTTATCTTGGGGTATACACTTTTCCTTTTTATTCTATGAAGCTCCGATGTCAAGAGAGTGAGAGACAGGAAGGAACACACCGTACGGTGATAATTATCGGCGTGAGAAACTTGGTGTATCAGCCAACACGTCCCAATGTTATTGCGCTCTTTCAGAAGAAGAATTTCTCCAAGAAATACGACCTCGAGGATTTGAAAGGGGAAAAAATAAGAAATAAAAATAGGCAAAGAAGCTGCGAAAAAAAGATTCAGCAGGAGGCTAAAGAGAGGGAGAAAGAGAGAGACAGAAAAAGACAGTGAGTGTGGCAAAAGATACAAAGAGAAGAAAGGAGACTTGATTTACGCATCAAGTCATTAAATTGGACGGAAGGTTCGCCAACGCGCCCCGCAAAGCCAACCTCATATCATGAGGAATGACTCTTCGGGACTTGCTTAATAAGATCTTAATTGCGCTTTTGCAATCGAACTTAAGCAGCATCTCCGACTCTGTAACAATGTTTGAAAGTGTGTTTATGATGCCGTTAAAATCGACGATGCCTCGAACCGTTTGTGCGACTGCCTCAGGTAAATTTAAATCATGAAAAATAATTCAAATCCATTTATTGAAAGGATCTAGTTAGTTATGAAAAAAAAAAAACAGATTTTCCGAAAATATTTTCAGGAAATACGGTAACATTTATTAATCATTGAGTATATCAATTTCCGTTGCTGGATCTTCGAGAAAACGTATAGAATCCTACGAATCCTGCAGTGAATGTTTTCCTCCGCCTCTACCATGGTCCTGGCTTGGCTGCCGAAATAAGTTTGCCACCCAGAGGACCTCTTTCAGCCTTATTTCTATATATACATGTATACATATATCGTGGTTCACATTCATGAGAAGGATCCGAGTTGGAATGCGGTTCCACGAGCCTCACGCATACACATGCACAGCAAAAGAGGGGTTGCGTGGTCCTCCTGTCTTCCTTGTGTTGGTCGATGTGTCCGATCTTCGCCGCGAATAGGTGATGATGGTGTGTGCCCCGTGGTCTTCATGGTCCTCGAACGTTACGGCTTCGCGTTTCTCTTTGCCTCTCTCTCTCTCTCTCTCTCTCATTCTCACTGTCTCTTTTTCGGGACCGATGAACAACGAGCAAAAGACACTGCGCATATCTGGGATAAGTGAGAAGGCAAAAAAAAAAGATATTCTCTATTGCCGAACAGTCCACATCATCTTTCTTCTTGTCCTTTGGCACAGGTACCAAAGAAAATTCAAGAAAGATCAGTCATATTGTCGAAGGGCTTTATCCCTTTAATCTCAAACCTTTTCTCAAGCCAGCTTCGGGGTTTATGTAAAGGCATTTGAGTAGGTATCATATCCGTTTGTAAACAGTGGCAATAAATGCTTACACAATACCGCAGGCCTCAATTATCGCAATTATACACGAGCAGATTAGAAGGAACCGCTCTGATGTTTCCTGCTTGCGTTCAGGGTTCAAAGTTTCATACTGTCTCTCGTGTTGGCGTTCATTCAGAGCGGAAGAGCTCACTCGGGATAGCGGCACTTTGACACTCGTATATCAACGACGTATTATCAGTTTAATAAAATCGTAAACTGAAGGCTTTTACACTGATACCACGGTTTATTGATTTGTTGGAATTGTGATTCAATGTTTGATCGTTTGGGAATTTGTCGTTGCGAAAGTGTACGAAAAGGATGTGCATTTGTCTGATATTCGTACAACCATTTTTTTGAAAGAAGGAGGTTTCTTCATGAAAGATTAAAATCTTTGAACTAAAAATGAGTGTCTTTTGAAATTCTTCAGTGGAATTAACTATTGTTATTCAGAATTTAAAAGAAATTCGCGTTTTAAAGAGCTCGGCTGAAGCGTTTGCCACAATCATGTAAATTCTTGCGTTCCTGTCAAATCCCATTGAGAATTCTCAATTACGGAGGATTTTGGTCTACACCCTATTAAGAGGTTTCTTGTATGAGAATATCATGGGAAGCTGGGTTTCGATGGCGTTTCACTGGCAGGCCGAAAAGCAGAGGGTTGTCGATAACATATGGGGGAAGATTACCCTGGCAGGCATGGAGGAGAGAGAAAAGGAGAATGTATATCGCGTGCTGGGCGATTCGCGATCCCGCCAACGTAGTCGACACAGCGCCATTGCTTTTGGACCACCGGCACTTTTGGCCACTCCCGGCTTCAGGCTCACATGTTCTTCTCACTCTTTCTTACCCTTTTGCTTGTTCATTTTTGTTCTGTGTTGCTCGTGTGCTCTTTCATCCACGAGGCCGGCGTATCTTGGCGCGGTTCGAAGTCGCCCTCACAGAGGGCGCTCTTCTCGCCCATACTTTCTTCTCTTTCTCCGAGCATCAAGCAGCTTACATGCTTCGCATACACATACACGTGTCTGCGGGAGGTTCTTTCTCATCCTGCAGCCCAGCAACAACGCCCAACGCGTGGAGATCCTTTTCCTTTTTCCGCCACACGTGCGATCAACTTCTCATTCCAATCCCATCGCGATCCACCAAGGTCATCATGACCCGAGGGGGGCGATATCCAAGCGTGCCCATCTTATGGCAATTTTGGGAGGAAGTTAAACGAATGTTGATAGCGCGAGACCAATGACAACCCAAGTGGAATGACCGGTCCGACGTCTTTTGACGGTCCATCCTCCATCAAGAGACCAAAGTCCTGTCTTCACTAGACCCCACAAATCCTTGTGGAACCTTGATGAACCTACAGCTGGTTAATAACCTTTCGCCACTGATCCTGGAAGAATCTTTCCACCCAAAACTTTCAACAGCTTTGTTTTCGCTGCTTCGAAGATTTCGTAGTTTCTAAATCATACTTCCTGCATCAACACATGGCATAACGTCTCGTTTGATTCGGCAATAAAGTATCGTTGCTCTTGGCACATAAAACTGTCGAGCCCGCAACGAGAGCATTAAGATAGTTTACTCAGTCAATTATCGGGAGGCCACGAAACAAGTTGGTGGTTCCCATAGGAATTTTTAGCCGCCGGGTGTGCATACTTTATGAAATACGAGGCCTGAATTGCTCGAGCGAAATGAGTAAGTAACTAAATGAACAGTCCGAAATAAGAATCGTCGAGAATAATTACTTAATCCGTCGTTGTCTTTGCTCAGCATGCAGAGCGAGAAAAAAGAGAATAAAATATGGCAGAGGAAGACTTCAAGCTCTGGCTGATCGTCTCTTGTGGTGCGAGGGAGTTACACGCAGAATCTTTGTTACACATCAACGCGTTACAGATATAGAAAATGAACCGGTAAAGCTGAGAAAGGCTCGATTGAGACGTAAACAGATCCAGGGCGAACGCCCTTCTGTCAATCAGCTCTTGTTTCATGTCGCAAGTAGTTATGAGTGCCACAACGCGGTGAGCATATCGTCAGAGTCAGAACCGCGACTCGGCGAGAACACACACTCTTGCATAGAAGGGAAACGATTTGTTTAAGGCCCTATAAACCACTGTGGAAGTGTAGAAGAGACAGAGCCGGACTTGGTGGGAGAGAAAGAGAATATTCGCGTCAAAGAGAGAGAGTGAGTGAGAGAGTCCCCTCTCCCCTCCCCGCTTAGAGCTTAATGGAACAATGGAGAAAGAAGACACACAGTGGCCGGGCGGGACCTTCGCGCCAACTCGGACCCGAGTCAATGAATCTGGTGGCCTTTTCCCATGCTCGCGGGGACGACAACGACCAGCGCGAGCACTTCACTCGTCATCGCGTCTCGCCGCGTTTTCTCCTTCTCTTCTTCTTCTTCTTCCTCTGCGTCTCTCATGTCGCACAATTTCTGTCTCCGCAATACAGTCTCTGACACTTTCTCGTGTCTCTCGACACGGCGACACGATTTTATTGGTTTCTGAGTCATTCGTACCACCGCGCAACAATGACTTCGGACACCTTGGCTTTCATTCGATCGACAATTCGAAAATTCCGATCGGTCATTACCTTCGCAATTCGATTATTACGTTTTGAGGGGTTACGATGTGCCCACTTTTGGATATTGAAGTTTTTGGCTCTTTAAAAACATCTCCCTGTCAGGCCCAGAATCAAAGCTTCAAAAGGGACCTCGGAGACGAGTTAAAGGATAGGGCAACGCTACGTGAGGTGGCGAGAACACCATCAGCATCAACAAGACTGGAAATATGAGAAGATCGGAGAGAGGCGGCGATCCACTGATAGATCGTCTAAATTGCTGACCAACCATCCATTTATTTTTCTTCGCTCCAACCTTTCGTGCTTTACCCTCCTGCCTCGTACCTCTTTCGAAACTCTCGCCGGCTCGGGGCGCTTGTCTTATTCTTTCTCAACCATCGAATCTCAGGGTAAATTTGGGCCTTTCTTGGAGCTGCTTGGCCCAGGCCCATTTATACATGTTTCTATTTCCACGATAAAAAAAAGGTACTCAAACAATCGAAAAAATAATTCTTGCTATCTCTTCCCTTTTTCCCCCTACAATTCTCCCTCCCTCTCATTTTACATTCTTTTGTTGGCAACTCCTCGTTAAAGGCTTGCAACAACGCCGACGTCTGTATATCTGCATACACACCACGCCAGAATAGCGTTAACGAAATCAAAAGGACTTTCACACGAATATCTTCGACTCTCGCTCCTCCACAGCATCCTTGCGTCTTCAAACTTTCTTCCAAGTTCAAAACAACAAATATAACGTAAGGACGAGTCCTAATGGATGTTTTTTCTACATTCCTCGACGTAATCTTTTTAAAAGAAATATACAAAATGATGAGTTACATGAAAAACAGAAAATTCGATTCCTGAGATCGCGCTCGAGCAACAAAAATCACAAGGAGCCTCAGGGTCGGGCTCTGTTTGAACTGATCTCAAATATTGGCTGTCCACTCCCGTGCAGGGATGGATCTTTTCAAGCACGTGGTGATTTATCCCGGAATGCGCTTAAAATATATATTCAAACAAACCACTCCGTTCCCTTCGAGTTTTCACATATTTCTTCTTTTTCTCACTCTCTTTCTGTCTCTTTCCTACACGCATGTGATCGAACATGTGCGCCATACGCGGTCTTCAGCTTTGCTGAATTTTCATCTTGCCCTCAATATCGCCTCGTTCCGTAATATCGAGAAAATAAATTCTGTGACTTTTCATAGACACGTGGATCGGATTTAAGGCATTGTTTCGCAACTAAAATCCAAATTAGTCATCACAATAGATCGGATCCATTTTACAGTCGATTCTCTCGGGAATTTTCCGCTTTAAATTCATGCAGTCGTCGCTGGTTTCTTTCATTCGCAATCTCAACTTTTTTCCTTCGCCTTTCATAAGAATCGCGGATGACTTTTATTTCAGTTTTTTTGATAACTTTTTCATTGAGCGAGAAAGAGAGAGGGAGAGAGAGAGAGATGTTAAAATGCACATATGTGCGTCCGAGGTCTCATGTCATTTAGCGCAAAACGAAAGAAGACGACGCACGAGCGAGGCAGCTTTCATAAGGAGCAGCAAGTAAAAGAGACGAGGAAAGACCAACGCTGAGGAGATTCTCCTCGTTCCTTAGAACCACACGTGTCCAGACTCACAAAAATGCAAACACGACGTTTCCTTTACCGCCTCGTTTTTTTTCTCCTCATTTTTATATTATTTCTCTTTTCATTTTTTTTCTCTTTCCTTATCGCAAGTGTAGCTCACAGGCGTGTTAATAATTTATTTCGCGCGACGATTTACTTATGGTTAGAAAAGAGACGCCATATCCTCCCGCCGCGTGGCAATTTTTTTCGTCCTCCTCCCGCCTTCATGGCCATTCACCATTTTGTCACGAATCTCCCCACCGATTACAAATTACAATTATCCCAATTATCGGAAGCTGTCAATTTTACAAAATGGGACATTCGTGCCTTTCAACGACTTACAAATTTCAACTACACCAAATAGTTCAGAAGAAGATTCAAAAAGTAAAAATCCCCAAATAACTTTGGATGCAAATGTCATCAATACATCGTCTGGTATGGCGAGTCGTGTTTTTGAATTATAGAGATCGTCATTATTACACCCAGACTCGTTCGCCATTTTGAATCACCATCAAATACAGTAAATTATCTTTTTTTTAGGGACATCTTTAAAAAAAAACAACAAAAAAACAAAACCTGGCAAACTCGAATGTAGATTTTTGAAGTTACAAGGACGACTGGAATAAACATATTCGGAATTATATTTTGAGTTTATCATGGCGAGCGATAGACGAAAAGGTGGAGGTCCAAAATGTGGTGAATACCTTTTTACCTGTGCTATACAGATAGATAGACAGTGAGAGAGAGAGAAAAAGAGAGAGAGAGAGAGAGAGAGCGAAATGATTGGTCTCGCGCGGAATAGTTTGTTCGGACAGTGGAACCGCGCGAGTGCGGCGACACAAAGCATCGCCTATGGTTTGCTGACCGCGCGTGTGGTAATTAAATTGTTTGAGACGCGAAAGAATCTTAGTGAAAGAGTGAGAGAACGAAGAGTACCTACTACAAGGATTTATGAAGAAGCCGCGGGGCGCGTTCGGTCGCGCGAAACGAGTGCTAAAATTCGAAACCTAGCCCCTCCGCGCGTCCGTCCCCACAACCAGCCGCGTTTGACGTTAAGTAATAGCCGGCTATACTATTTATTACCTGTCTTCCCACACAAAGCCAAACCGATTTCACAGATTCCATTCTCTTTTATATACCTCGGAGACTTATTCCTTGCTCTTCCTAACTCTCACGCATTTTCAAAAACACTCTCGGTGCGTCTCTTTCTCACTCACTCTCTCTCTCTCTCTCTCTCTCTCTCTCTCTCTCTCTCTCTCTCTC
>JACEOJ010000079.1:3424207-3461665 GCA_013761285.1 Campoletis sonorensis | reverse complement strand
TCTCTCTCTCTCTCTCTCTCTCTCTCTCTCTCTCTCTCTCTCTCTCTATCTCTTCTGAAGACCCAAAAACCATTGCTAGTTGTATATGAATACCGAACCTTGCAGAGCAACCGGCGACAGGTGTGTGTACGCGTTTAGTTATGTCAGAAAGACAGGTTTACACTCTAAGACGCAAATCTCCGGTGAAAAGAGCTTTCTGGAATGCTCTTCGGAGCAGAGTGAGCATCTGAAGGAGTTGGCATCTCTTTTGATGAAAGAAAACGCAAAAAGACAATACTTTTCCGGTCATTAATCGATAAGAAAACCGATAACTCTGCGAGACAGTGAATAATTTCCTTCGACTAATATCAAATTCAACAGAATAATATTCACTCCCCCCTTGAATTAAAGTCTTTAGGAACAACTCTCGAGATTCACTCCACTGGCAAAATGCATTCCACCAGTAAAACAACAATTCTCTGTCAACGTAACCAGTTGTTAGCTGAGATACGCTTTGCAATCGGATCCGTCAGCCGCAGTGTTTTACAAACTCTCCTCTTTCCCGATCCTCCCTTCTCGTCTCTTTGCATTCTTCTTTTGTTCAAGTTGATAGACTTTTCTTTTCCGTAATCGTATTATATTAGAAAATCATTTTTTTGTCGTGTTACAATTAAATCTCGAAAGAAAAATCATCAAAAAGGATTATCGCGCTGAAAAAACGTTAAAGAGAAGTTTCAAAAAACATTTTTCTGCCAATTGTCCACACTTTTTCAAACAATATTACAAAAGCGATCACTAAATTTCTGCAAGTGCAAAAAAAGTTCGTGGACGAATGCTTATCACGATATTAAAAAAGATCGTTATTAAATAAAATGTAGCAATGGGCTCATTATTTTCATTCACAAAATAATTTCATTCATTCTCTCGTGAGATTACCGCAAAATGACGAATTCAAGGAGAGGGCCTGATTATTAGGAAGAGAGCACGTTTATTTATTATTAGCGACCGGACGTTCTTATCGGGCTTATACGATGTTGGTTTTGACCACCGTTCCTGACAACAGGGACAAGTCTCTCTCACAACGACCTCTCTGTATCCTGTGGATAAATACTGTACCACAGATCGCGGTGGCTACTATTCAAAATAAAGAGCAACACAATTTAAGAAACTCCAAAATATCAATAACAACAAAACAGAAATTTCTATCTCTCCACTTTTATTGCCTGACAGAACCAAAGCCTTAGAGTGAAATGAGATTAATTAATGGACCCAAATCCAAACAATTATTTGATTTATTTTGAATAAATTTCTAAAATGGAAAAATCTCAAGAATATTCATACTTAAAAATAGTATTCGATATGAAAATAATGAATGATTTTATGAATGTACGATTTTTATGATTCAATTTAATTTTCATAAATATTTGTGGCATTTACTTAACGTGTTACGGTATTCGAGTTTCGGCAAAAGTGACGTTTAGTATTTTCCTTTTTTTTTTTCACGTCTACGAATTTTTATGATTTCCGGCAACCTTTTTATTGTTACGTAAATATTAGGACGTCTTTGGTCTCATAACTTAAATATAATAATAATCTGAGTAACGCACACGCAAACACACAAATATGAATATACTCGAGATTTAGAAAGAACGAAATATCCTGGGCCACGAATGCGCCGTTAAAAGTGAGAGGAAGAGAGAGAGGAAAGAGTGAGAATGGTGGAGGAGCGAAAGGGGCTGTGGAGGGGGTAGTTTCATTCATAAATGCTCTCGGCCGAGGCGTCAATGGATGCGCCTGTAACCGAGCGAGACAGTATCTCTTCCCTCTTCGTCCTCTTCTTTTTTCTCCCTCTCCGCACCATGAAACCCGGTACGTTGCGTTTCTTCTGCTTCTCAAACTTCTCTCCTTCGTCTTTTTCATACTCCACCTCCTCCCCTTCCTCTTCCCCTTCTTCCCTCATTCCATCATTCCTTACCCAACCAGGTTCCCAGCATCTTTTCCTTCCTTTAATTTCTTCACCCCATCCCTTCGCCGAGTTTTATAAAAAAGAAAAAAAAATGTTGGGTATTGTTGAATTTACTCCAACTGGGCAAAAATAATTTTCATTAATTTCGAAAAATTGAAAAGGAACTAAAAAGTGAGACTAAGAAGTGGATCCATTGAAAAAAAAAAAACAGTATTTCTCTGTTGTTATGCAATTACCCCATTTCCTTTTCTTCTTAAGTTTTTCAGCAACGAATCGTTGTAATTAATTTAGAAATAATTTTACTGATAATGATAATTTTGCTAAAAAAAATCGTCTATTAAACGATCGCTAAAAAGTATGATGATTTTTTGATTTCCGATAGAGTGGACTAACCCCTTAAGGTGGCTAAGAATCGTTCTCTTCCTGTTTATCCTCCAAGTCTCCTTGTTTTTTTCCAAGCCCAACTACATACGGTCGTATAGATATATTTGATATCGTGCGAGAATTCGAAGGGTGCCCCAGAGTGCAAGGAGAAGAAGAGGGTGTGGAGAGGGAGGAGGGATTCTCGTGTAGCTCTGTTGGTTAAATTTCGGCCCAGCCTCTCGTTGGAATTTCAGGGCAAGAAACCGGACCCCACGAATTGCGATTACTCGTTGAATTCTAAATAATTCAGCATTTCATTCGATCGGTCAAGTCTTTTAAACCGTTTTTATTTTTCCGTTTTTTTTTCATTGCCTTCGCGATATAATCCCACCGACAAACGTCGTCGATGGTCAATGTGAATAAAAAGTACCGAAGAATCTTCTCATATTTGCAAAACGTGTTTTATCGTTTCCTCTCTTTCTCTCTTCGCCTCTCTGTCTTTCTGCTCGTTCGCGTGCAATAAAATTCTACCGTAGTAATGACTGACAGGTTTATTTCTCATTCTTCTTATTATTTATTGTTATCGCCCATGAGCTCCCCAAATTGTGTCTACATTATCCATACACGTGAGAAACGATTTCTCGGAGTTTGAAAATCTATCGAAAGATCCATCACAAATACTCAATTATTACTTTTATAAACAAAAATTATCAACTTTTTGCAAAAATATTACACAAAACGAATGCTTTCGTAACAAATTGCATAAAATAATGAATTCACTTATTAAGCAGTATACCGGACATGTGAATAAATACGTAATACCGATAAATAAATGTAAATAACACGTGAATACATGCGATGTATAGATATACAAAGTGTTGAAGAGAAACGATGACGGCGGTCTTCAGTGATAAGTGCATGCACTCTGCGAAAAACGAGACGCCGGATATGACATCATTCCCGAGGGTATATGTTGTGACCGGAGCGGGCAAAAGAGCGAGAGAGTATAAAACGAAAAAAAAAAAAAAAAAGCAAAAAACATGCCAAGAGAGTGAGAAACATTTATATATTCGCGGTTTGCTTCAACGCCCATGGTTCTTCTTCGACTCCCCCGCATGCCCTGTCACCCCTGCACCCTCCCTCGACTTCTTCACCCGCGTTCTCGCGGTACACATTAAAGACATGTGCATAAATATTTTATCGGTGCGTAAATGTGACCGGTTCGTTTTTCGCCACATCGCTCCTCCTCCAATATTTCCAAGCACGATTTTTATTTTTCCATCGATCGAATAAACGATGATAAATGGAAGATAAATTTAATTGAATTTAATTAGGAATATAATTTATGTCGATCGGCGACTTTTCATTTTTTTTTACCAATAACTTTTAGTTTTTATAGGAACGAAATTCATGAATTTTTTAATAAACAAATACAAATACGAACGATAAATGTTTTTTTGAATTTTGATTGGAAAAATACTGGCAACGGAGACTCTTCGGCGCTATCGAGCCCACAAATTCGCCAGGTACACAGTACATTTTCGACTGTACATATGGATTTATGTAAGACATTTGGCACGTACGTTCGCACGCCGCCGGAACGGCGACGCGATCATAACTTCGCCTCGAGCGATAGCACCAGAACTGCCTTTTTTCTTACACACACGCGCGCATACACATTCTATATTTACAGTTGTTGCATGTGGTATATGGTACACAATGTACCATGTCGTATATCGGGGATTCGACATCGAACACTCCCCGAGAACGACGACGAGAGGGCGGACCTTTACTTTCGATGTTAAAGTATATTGCAATTCCGTAAGGGATTGAAAATAAAAACTACAAAACAAAATCAATGATACGAGGGTTCCGTGCCTCCTGACAGTCAAAATTTAATAAATCTTTTCGATCTTTGTTTTCAGTCATTCAAATTAAAGTAGAAGTCTGACGTAGCATTTTTTTTAACAGATTTTTCACACTATTTGGAGCAGTGACAAAAATCACATTTCACAGAATTACCCCGGAATTTAATTGTCCGATCTACAGATTTTTTTAAAATTTCTTTCTCAAAAAAAATCAAGAATTTTGACCGTTTAGTTTATTAATTATTTCTCAAACTCTGAATTTCATTTTAGACACTTTTTCCTGAAAATTATATGATTTAACATTCCCAAAAAATATAACAATTACGTCATTAAATTATTCCGCAAGTTAAATTTTCAAAAATTAATTACTTTAATTGAAATAAATTAACTTTTGAACATGGCTGTGGCGAGACTAAGACGTTGAAATCTAAATCGTTCACGATTTATCGTTAATATTCTTAGTGCTGATATTTATTAATATGTTATAAATTATTAACAATTTTTTAGAATTTAAAAGTTTTGTGTTGATTGTTTAATTTTATGATTTACTACAGTTCTCATTGTTATTAATTAACGAGGCATTGGCCTCGATAATAACGAGCTAGTTTAATGAATGGTCGAGCTCTTGGTGTCGATTAGAGAGACAGGTCACTTCTATATAATCGCGGATAACACGAGCAAGATTGTGTATTTATTTCAAAAGTCACATCATAGGCATAAAGTAAACGCATAAAAGACGTTCTCGTATCGCAACAGAGAGACAAAGAGAAAAGAACTTATCATACAAACGTCATGCTCGTTACACGATACGCATGAAAAAGTGCACGTTTCTCTTCTCCTTACGGCAGTATATTATTTACGCATGTAGAACAACTTAGACACGTCGAAGTGGACGTTCTTTATGGCGCAAAGGCGAGAATGTACTCGGTCATTGATGTATATTTTGAATGCGTATATTTATTAGCGATTATCGTGTCCGTAATCTTCGAAGAACGAACGTGACTATTGACAGGATTCCTTGAGGAATCTTCAACGAATTATCTATGCATTTAGAAGCTCGTTTAAAATTAAATAACAAATTCTTCGGGATGCATAATTTGATAACCAAAAATTTATTCACGAAGTAGTTTCATCCCCTATTTTTTTATAGAATTTAAAATTAATTGGAAAATCTCGGATATAAAATAATGTTCAACAATAAAGATTGACTGCGACGATAAATGCGACTAATTCTTGCAAGTTCTTGGCTCTTTGGAAAGCTTTTGTTAGTGAACCGCAATCTTCCTCCTACAATTTTTATGCTTTTCATCTGGCGTCCTCAACTTCCGGAATGCTTAAGAAAAAACGATGTGATAATTATTATTTTTACTTTGTCTCAACACTTTCGATGAAAAAGAGAGAATTTATTTTTCTCTTGTTACAACCACTTCCTAAATCCGCAAAGGAAGTCAATTTTAGTAAAATTGTAACACAATTTGCATTCTTGTTTCCTTTTGTTATGCGATTTATTCAAAGATCTCATAAATTTTGTTTCGTCTGATCAAACTTCAATATTTATCGAAATATTGAAAAAAAAAAAAAAAAAAAAATTTATTCTTGTTTCAAAATTAAATCGAGGACGAGCCCATTCGAAAAATCGGAGTCAAGTCTGCGCTCGAAATAGTTAATGAAATTTTTGAATAAACGTAGTACGACGTCAAACTACGCACTCGATTTATTCTCGCGAGCATTGAATAATTGATTTTCCTTACACATCGAGTTGAATGAAAATGAATCAAACTACTTTTATTTTCATTTTAATATTCATAGATTAACGTATACATTCCCCGGTCCCTTGAATGGGGTAATTTGAATTTTGCAATTCAAGCTTCTCGGAGTCATTGACAATACGAAGCGAACAATAACTGTCGCTCATTGACCAGGAGAGAAAAAGAAATGTAGAAAAAAATTGACAGGCCGATGTGTAGTTGCGCAATAAAAAGTGCGGAATCGTATTTTTTATTGCATCGCGCCTGAATGGTTCGGTCTTTAACTTTCATAGACTTGGTGACGAGCACAACTCGTTGAAACAAAGTGACTCTCATTGCCCCGCAGCACTGCTGGATCATTAAAAAATTAGGGTAACGCAATTTTTATCAAGGAAATCGATTTATTTTTCTTCAAATGGTTCACTCGAAATTTGAAGTTAACAAAAATCTTTGTTGACTATTATTGAGGCCGGATTCACGCTTGAAACGAAGAGATACTTTCGAAAATACAAAAACACTTTTCTCAGGCGATGAAAAGATCGTTCCAATATCTCAGAAACTTGAACGATTGCGTAATATTTCATTAAAACTGAATGGTGAAGACAAAAAGAGTGTATCTGCATTTTGGGTGATGCTCTTGCAAATGCTACCGAGTTGAAAGTTATTTGCGAGGGTATTGAAGCATTGCGCAAAATATTATTTGCACGGTAAAACGAGATTGTGAATAAAAATAAAAAAATAAAAAAGGCTGCATTGACGAAAAAGTGTGTCGAAGCTTGACGGTAGAAAGTGAAGCAAGTGTGAACGAATGACATTTTTAATTTTCGAACGAGAAGAAAAAAACAAACCGATAAATTTGACTTTTTCGATGTCTGGCCTCAAAAAGTTATTAAAAAAAACCAAATGTTTAGCATCTGCAAAAAAAAGTTTGGCGGGGTTAGTGCCGCGGGAAATGATTAGCCGTTATCGCGAAAGATCGCAGGATCCGCTTTGTTGGAGGCCGAGTGAGGCAAAACGCGACTTATTTTTGTGTAACCGAAAAAAGAAAAAACGAAAGAAAAAAAAAATGAAGCTGTTGTTTTGATGGGGATCGAACGTCTTTAAAGAGCACAAAGAGGATCTGGTGTAGGATTGAAAAAAGGGACTGTGAAGGAGAGAAGGTGGTGGAGGAGGGAGGGTAAAGAAACAGAGCAAAAAGCCTCAATGAACTGCTGGCTGCTTCCTCTTGGTGGTTGTCGGCTCGTTGAGGCCCGGGTTCGGCCTTTGGCCGCGTCGGACGGCTCTTTCGCGTCCCTGACGAGTTCTCGGAACCAAAGCCACCCGAAATCTTTGGCATGGTTGCCGGAGGCCTCCTAGGATCGTGTTAGAGAATCGAGACTAAGAGAGAGAAAGAGAGAGAGAGAGAGAGGGAGCAAGAAAATCTCCTGTTTTGCTTTGGCTGAGGCTCTTGTTTGACTCAGCCACAAACTTCCTCGTACCAAATGGTCGTATAAACCGCCTAGAATCACGTTCTAAACCACTTGAACCAAAACTTTTTGCCTCTTGACCGATCGATACGTACGAGATCGTTGAGTTGGGTAGCCAAGCGGATTGGTCATTCTTTGCTACGCCGAAAGAACCTGAGGTAACTTACGGTTTATTTCAATCTTTTCACGTATTTTATTATTCCCTTAAACCACCTACATCGAGACCCTGAATTCTCTATTGGATTTCCCTCTCAGGTGTCCTGACTGGTTCGTGAAAATAAAACAGCGATGACCCTTTTCTTTCCATTCCTCAACTTTCTTATTTTCCTGGTAAAGTCATTTGATTGTTAAACACCCGGATGTTTTGATCAAGAGACCATGAAATGTACCTGATCTTTTTTGACCTCGTGAATGTTCACTGCTCAGGTGGAAGCCAAAAAGCACACCCTACTGACCCTTTTGTGACCTGACCATAAACCCAAAGTACAACTGTCATTTCTGATGTTATTTCGACCTGGTCAACATCGTCAGCTCGAGAAATGTTGTGCCAAATTAGTCTCGTGACCGGAGACTTGACCTTTTTCTTCATTTTATTTATTTCTTGGCCCAAAATGAAAGTATAGCAAAAAAGAAAAGGCATTGTTATTATTGTTAAGCTTGACTGATAATAATGTTATTATTTGCATAATTGTTAAAGTTATCGTGAAAAAAATTCTTATCACCGAGAGCTGTTGCCGACAGAGAGTGTTTACCTCCTGATATTATAGTTCGTCCAGGATACAATCGGTCGATGATAATAGTCGAGATAGCGTGAGTTGTAATGAGGAAGAACGAAGGAAGGGCGAGAAAGCAAGAGACAACGTCTCGCGAGTCTATGAGTCTGGCGCCAGCCAATAACGCTTCTGTTCTTCATTTTTCTTTTTTTTTTTCAATTATTTCTCTCTTTTAAATCATTATTCTTTGTCACGTTCATTCTTAGAATAGAAAACAAGTTGAATAAACTAATTAATATGTAACCTGGATACTCGATAAATGTCTATATTTCAAAATTGAATAAAGCTTTTTCATTTATTTCCAACTTTTTGGTCAAATGCTCTTCTAATAAGTTCGTCACGAATACACATTTTGCAATCTTTTATAAAATGAATTGAAATATTTCGTTTCGGTTGAAGTTAGCAAAACGATTTGTCGAGGAAACTTAGCAAGAAGAAGAAGAAAAAGTCTCATGGATTGGTGTATCGATTTTTTCGCAATCGATATCTCGCATTTCGTAAGAAATTTCGTTTTTTTCGATTTTTTTTTTTCAATGACGTTACGAGCGTTGAATTCTTTGTGAACGTGAGTACAATTTCGTATCGGATATACGCGTTTATCAGGGAGAAACGGAAGCAGTTATCGGGTGATAAGCTTCCCGGGTATTCGATACGAAAAAACGAGAGACGGAGAGAGAGAGAGAGAGAGAGAGAAAGAGAGAAAGAGAGAGAGAGAAGGCAAAAAACGGGCGTGGCAATTAAAATCGATTAAGTGGTAAAAAAGCATTGAAAAAAAATCCAAACGCCCACCAGTGACAAAATAAAAAGGATAGACCTTCAGGGATGTGGAAAAAATTCAAAAGTAATCCTGAGAAAAAAGGAGGTTTTCGTATCTCCATCAATTTCGTGTCACGAATTTCGAAAATGATGTTCAAATTTATTAAGTATACGATAAACAGGTGCAAAGAAATAAAGGAACTCGCAAAATCTGCATTTAAAGTAGTTCTTTGGATAGACTGTTAAAAAAAATGTGGTATTGCGTGAGAGTTGGATAATTCGGGGGAATTTAAAGATGTATGGGAAATTTGGTGGAGTTCGGAATGACGAATGAACACGTATTGTCGAGAGTCAAAGACACGAGAAGGTCAAGAGAGAAGAAGATGGAGAACCGAGTGTTCGTTTAATAGAGGCGATCTCGTGCTTCGTCAAATTTTCTTTCTTCCTCGCTGCTGCCTTTTTGCTCCTCCTCCTTTTTCTCGCAAGATCGTTGCAGAAGCGCGCGCTCGCGCGCGCGGGCGCGAGTGCGAGTTTGTCTGAAAACGAGATTCCGCGGAGGACGCCGGTCTGCATCTCAAGCAGGCCCACCAAAAACTCATTTGCTTCACAGCATCATTTAGACACGAGAGAACGCGCGGTAGCTTTGATGACTCGAGTCTTCTTCCTTTTCTTTCTTTTCTCCTCCTTCTTCTTCTTCTTCTTATCCAACTCGCAGCTTTCTCTCTCCCTTTCTCTCTTCTTCTTCTTCTTCTTCTTCTTCTTCTTGCGAGACAACTCCCCCTTTATTATTTTATCTCTCAGGCTCGCGAATCCGCGACGATACAACGAAAATTAGATAAGACCGTTTCCAATTATCACGATATCCAAGAATTTCCATCCAATTATATATTTAACGATTAATAAAATTGTTAATGAAGTCCTCATCGTCCTCTCCGAGCCTCTCACGCGAATGTGCCTTTTTGTTTTATTCGAATTTGTTGCGAACACAGCAGAGTAGCTCGAAGAATCGTGTCTACTTGCGATTACTCCGATTATACTTACGTAAATATTCGACAGTTGTACCCGCTTAAGGATCGACAGACCAAAAATTAGCTGCGGCACCAAAAATAAACCGACACGAGTCACCAGCGTGCTCAACCCAACTCGTGCAGACTTTTTGATTAGATTAATAAATTTGAGAGTCCCTCGTTTCTCTCGTCTCTCTTACTCCACTCACCAAAATATTATATTCCACTTCTTGTAACACTAAAAAGCAAATACAGTACAGGGTATCCTGGAAGTCACTTCCAAAATTCCACCGCACCAGATGGATCTTCAAATCCTGAAAAGAAAAGTCTGCAACGGTTTTTCCCTCCGATCTACCGTTGACGAGATATTTAATCTTTACTGGCAACCAATCAGACGCGCCGATATGAGGTGGGCGTGGTTAGCGCGCTACCCCCAGTCTACACCCGCTACCGCGCAGCGGATTGGCTGGCGCAATGATTATTCGATATTTTATCAACAGTAGGTCAGAGAAAAAAGTAGTCGGGAAGAAATCTCTTTGAAATTTCACGAACTCTCGATTCCAGAAGTCTTACAGGCACAATTTTCGGGACACTCCATATACTTGTCGTTCATTTAAAAAAAAAGGCTGTGGAATTTTTTCGCATCTTTAAACGGCTGATTAAACGGTCCAATAGACACGATAAGGTAAAGTAAAAAGAAAAGAAGAAAAAATTGCGAAGTAACGATCGTTTTCAACGGAGCCAGATTCGCCATATTTATTCGCATGATTTCATTATAAATTTTATTTCCATCACGAAATTGGATAATAAAAATGTGGTAATGTGTCGTTACGGGATTAAAGTTAAAAAATAAGAAATAAAAAATTAAACAAATACAATTTTTAGTAAAAAAATTAACGTTTTTGTTTTTCAATTATTTCCAATAAGAATTGTGAAAGAGGAGAGATCCGCGGGTCGGGAGAATCCGACGCGCATTTCCGCATTTTCAATTAAGTGCGCGACGCAGGTATTTGAGAAATTGAGTGTTTGGAATTCCTTGAGCCCGCCCGCGGTCAAATCCACGTTGAAAAAAGGAATTTTAAAAGAAAGCGAACGAAACTACAATTAAAGACTGATCGCGGTGCGAGATGAACGAGGCCTCGAAACATTAGTGCAAAAGACACGGATAATGTATATGATTATGTACCGGGTGTCCGTTTCGTGGATGTCATCATTTTAGAAAAAGTCATTTCAAGTTCTTGGCACTGCTGCGCGGTGAAAAAGCTATTTGACATCAAATTTTCATCAAAATAATCGCCACGCCATTCGGAACTTTGAAATTTCAAGAATTAACCAAAAACAACGGTAAATTTGAAACGCATCGAGATAAAGAATTTTTTTAAGATTAAAATTAATGTTCTACACTTTAAAAAAATCTATTTCGAGTTACTAGGTTCATTAGTTTGATTTTTTTTACTTAAATTTATAAAAACACATCTTCCATTTTATTCAATTAAAAAGTTGTATTTAAAGAAAATAAATAATGCCATATATTTATTCGAGTATCAACGTTGATTATTCTGACTAATTACCGATTGTCTCTAAGAATAAGAACAAGTCTGTTCCAAATTTTAATATCGACGCAGAGTTGCAAGTCCATGGGAATATTATTGAATAAAAATATACATTGAAATATTATAGAAATGATTTTTAATTCAATTTGATGCCAATTAATTAATTAATTTTGTTTAATTTTTTAATTTGTTTTATAAGAGCCAAAAACCTAGATATTCGAAATATATGAAAAATATTCAGATCGAAATTTTTTTAAATTGTAAAGCTAAATTATGCTCGAGGAAAAAAATGGATTTTACTTAAATAGATCCGATGATGGGATGAACTATAAAACTAGATATTTTTACCAAGTGTGACACCCTGTACGTCTATATAAATATATAAAAGAAAAGAAAATGTGGTTGGAGGAGGGGAGGAGGGACGTAGTAAAGGAGTTCGTATTAAATTCACGGCGACATTCCGATCTCGGACCAAATGTGGTCGCGAGCACTCATCTCGATCGGTCTCTATTTCTTTATACCCGCGATCGATCGTTTCGCTTGCTCTCTTTTTCTCTCTCAGGCAGAATTCTGAAGGGTTGGGCTTCACAAAATCAATTATCGAGTGTTTATCCGTTACTGGGAAGCGACGAATGTTTCTACGGATAAGTTTTTCATGGGGGTCAGTCGGTCGTCGACAACCGCTTAACGTCATCTGTATTATAAATTTTGCAGAATAATTGTCGATCGTCATTATTATTTTAAAATAATTGTTTAACTTTTTGCGATTTTTAAACACTAAATAAATGAAAATTGAATGAATCATTGAAATAACGAAGAATTTTATGAACGAAACATGTTTTTTCAACACAAAAGTATAGAGTGGCAAAAAAAAAGAATGGGAAACACAGCGAGAGAGTGCGAAAGGACGGGATGAAAAGAAAATCTATTTTACCTGGCTCTCTCATTGCTCAGTCAATGTTCTTTTTTTTACCAAGTCTCTTTGAAGGTCTGACGAAGCTGCGGGAGTAAGTGCTTGTGTTTCCAGGGTGCGAAACGCACCCCTACGCCGAAATACAATGAATGTTCTTGGGAGGGCAAAGGTTAACCTATATATTCAATTATACTCGTGGACACAATGAGAGAAAGAAAATCTTGAAGATCTGAAGGACTTCCGGTCAAGATTCCCAGTCATCTGGCATTGGGAAGGATTTTCGAAAACTTTGAGAATTTTCCTCGGTCTCTTGAAAAAAAAAATCCTGCGTCGCAAGGGACCGCATTTTTTCAAGTCCCGATACCACGAACGGGCTTTACAACCAATTTGTCATGGAAGATGGGCGCCCCAATGAGAGATTTTTGAAAATAACGATTTTTTTTTGAATGCTTTGGCGTTTTTAATAAGTGACAAAATTATGAACGCAAAAAATCTAATTTTCGGCTGATTCTAAAAGAAGAAATTTTGGATTGAAAAATCCATTCGAAAAGAAATCGCTGGAATGTCCCGAAGTAATAGGGAAAGAAAAGGAACCGGAGACAAAATGTGATCGGATTGTCCGGCGCGTGCGAGACCGCGCAAAACTTGGAGATCGCGATTCCGACACGGGGAGGAGAAGAAAGAGGAAAGGGAGAAACTTGTGTCCGCAGTTCACGAGACAGTTCCCACCCTTGAGACGTAAAGACCCGCGCGAGATCGTCTTCTCTCATGACCAAATACAGCGGCTGGACCCTCCGCGGAAAAGAGACGAATCGTCGCTCATCTTTCTCCAGCACGAGACCAACATTTTTTTTCTCTCTTCCCATTCCATTTTTGTTCTTGCTCCGATTTTTTTTTTAATTACTTTTTTCTCTCTCTTTAACTTTTAACATCATCTATTTTTAAGCTTTTTGCATTTCTTCAACTATTTTGTCACATGGATAGAATTTGTCAAAAAGTTCTTGATTAAAAATTACAAATTTTACCTTCGATTTTTGTTACCACGATTTTGTAGCACATTAGAAATAAAAATAATGAAAAATGTGAATATTTAAATAATAAAAAATAAAAAATTAAAATAATTGAGGGCATTTTTAACATTTTAGTTCCCTTCCCTCTTTCTCTCCCTCTCTCTCTCTCTTTCTCTTGGGTCCGAAAAACCAGTCATACCTCTTTAGGTAAATAAAAAGAATAACGGGAGCACAGCGGCAATTGCCGGAACGATATTTTCGAAGTACAAATGTCATTAAGTACAATTATGAGCGATTTTCTTCATTTAAAATACGAGGAAAAGTAAATCGTTCGAAAGTCTTCGATTGCCACTTTCTCGCAATTCCTTAACGCGTATGTTCGAAATAATCGACAATGTTTTTTCGTCTGGTTGTTCGTCGGATTTCGTGGGGCCTCGAGTCTATGTACCGAAATGTTTATCTGATATTTTTAGAGTCTATACGAAACATTAATACGAGGTCACCAAGCAAATTATTCCTACGAACAGATAACGAGTCATTTTAATTCCATTTTATTTCGCGTTTTACGATTTTTTTTCGTTTCTTTCCTGTGATTTTATCCCTGATTGTCGATATGAGGACGTCAGAACTTCGATCAAACGATGGCTCATAATTGCTGTTAATAGAAGTTCGGGTTCGGTTGAAAAAAGAACGAGAAAAAATGGAAAAAAATGAAGTCGTAGACTCAAAATTGGGTAAAAAGTATATTCGAAAAAAGGCAGAAATGTTTTTTTCTCTTGTGAGACAAAACATAACCGTACCATCCTTATCAACGAAATAATTTATTCATAACTCCGAGCTGAATAGAGGTCTTTTCCTCTATTCATATACATCACGACCACGACACTTGTGCAACACGATTCTGTACCTCGCGATTTAGTGTCGCGAGCTTCGAGAAGAAACTTAACACGGCGTTTATTTTCTTAAAGATTCATTAAGCTTTTTTGTTTTAGTTGTGAAAGAAAAAAAAAACACTAAGAATTGTTGAGTTTCTTCGAAAAATCAAGTCGCAGGTGCAATTTCTTTTCTTTACGGCCAAAGACCTTAGACTTTTAGTCTGAGAGAAAAAATAGTTGACTCTTCGGAGTCGTGGATTTTCAACAATTATTTTCATTTAAATTGAACAATTTCGTTGACTAGGATTGATGTACAATTTGAAAAAATATAACGACGGATGAGTGGAGAGGCGAATTTTCGTCCTCTTCAATATTTCGATGGGACACTTTTTTGAATCGCGTTTTATTTGGCAAAACAGGAGCGAGTCCTTCGTTCCTGGAATGCCTGCTCGAGCAAATTCTCCATACAATGTAAAAGGCCGAGGAGCCACGAACAAGAAATAAAAATAAAATAAGAGTTTAAGTGATTCCTTCGGCCGTCGTCCACGTTCGTAGATTTTAAATGACTCGCGAGGCCGCTTTGAATTTGGGGAAAAAATCGTAAAATTTATCTTATCGAAGATAGAACAGGAGGTGGGCAAATATATATATATTTTTTTTCATTTTTTACGCTTTTTTTTTTGTTTCAATTAATTTAATCGAGTGAGACCTTGAGAGACCGCCATAGCGAGGATTATAAAAGCGTAACGAGTATTCTCCTCGCTCATACAGCGAATCCAGGATAAAAATTCCTTTCTGGCATTGCGAATATATAAGAGAAATATTTTTTTTAAATAATAATAATAATAATCATAATAATAATAATAAAAATACGCGTGCACGAGACTTCGTGATAATGTGAACATATTTTTATACGTAGCATAATTTTTGCCATCTTTTTTACCTCTCTCTCTCTCTCTCTCCCTCTCTCTCTATCTCTCTCCTTCTCTTTCTCTGGTTGCTTTCGTGCACACACCGAGACCGTGCTTAATTTGAGGCAATCTTTAAGAGCTTTCGTACACAATCGGCCTGACCACTCTGCATTTTCTTCTACATACATATATATATAGTCCTGTTCCAATTAATGAGAGACCTGTCTACCTGTCTCGTTTAAAAATGCCCGGAGCCACGAACAACATTCGTGTATAAATGCATTTTTTGTTTTTTGTTTTTTTTTTTATCATTTTAGAGAGAAAGTCAAGCTCGAAAAAAAATGAAACACTTTTATTGAAAATTTTCCTCCCGTTGCATTTTATTATCACGTCAAAACAGACTCATCAGTTGAAAAATTCCAATGATATCGAACAAAAATGGGAATTAATTACCACAATTCATTTGTATGACATTTTTTTTTATACAGATGTAGAAAATTCAATAAAATTTTTGGACATTCCGCTAAAATCGAAATGTAAGGCATTCTAAGGAAGAAAAGTTTGGCCAAAATGACGTACGAGCTTCGAAATTGGTTGCGATCGTAAAATAAAAAATGAGCCAAATCTCGGTCAGCCCGAATACGCTCTTTTTCCTTGACGTTTTTTCTGTTCGATCTCAATTGTCATCACTTTGCTACGCAGACCAACATAACGATCGGATAATTGGTGTAAAAAATCGGTGATTTGACGATCATCGGTCTTTGCCAAGATGCCGAATTCTTTGTTTATTCATTTTCTTCGTACCAATGAAAGCAACAGTTTTTTTCGTTCGTTCCATATTTTACAAGCGCAGCATGACGAAACAAGAAGCTTTGCATAATTATGTTAAATTTGGTTATTCTTTCGTATTATTCTCGTTTAATTGCTGATTATTTAATTATTAATCATTTCAATTATTGATTAATCTTTTATTTTTCTTTCGTTGAATGCAGCATTTTGAAATATTGGCAAAACTACTACGTTAAAATGTTTAACATTTTTTCCAATATTTGTGGTAACGAATTTAAAAAAAATCGAAAACGAATAAAAATTTTATGATGCCCCAGCATATACGAGAATTCTTCAAAAATGTATTTTTCTCGTGAAACACCGGGTGCAGAAATTCGTGGCTTTTACTACTGACAAGAGTAATTTGATGAAAAGTTAGCTCAAAACGATCGAAAGTGTGAAAGGAGGCCAAAAATCGTATACCGCGGTACTTTTTTGTTGGGATGTTAAAAAAATTTGCTCAACTTTAGCCCTCGTACATATTTACGAATACAGGCATAGTCGTACGTATAATATTGGGAGAGATTTACGTACACGAGATAATAAAAATCTCAAAAATTTATAACCTCGTACAAATGTGCTCCGTTTGAGTCGAAAAAAATGAAAAAAAAAAAAAAAAAAAAAAAAAAACAAGACTCACGCGGCTTTCTACGATTGCGACGAACGTTATTGCCCGAGAGTACACGTGTTTGTTCGCCTTTTCTCTTGGTCCATTCATCTCGACAGAATTACACGACCCTCGAGAGACATTACGATCGAGGGGCGTCGATTGGCAAAAAAAAAAAAAAATACGTAATAAAAAACTCGATTTAAAATCATCCGTGTAGCAGCAATTTTGATTTTTTATTCATTTCTTTCCTCGGCATTTTTCTTTGTTATTCAATTTTATTGAAAAATTATTGGTTCGGAATTGTTTTTATCGTTTCTCCATAAACCACGCAGTCAGTGCGTGGCTAAGCGTTCACCCAACCAAGTATTGGCTTCGCCCGAGGCTGCTTAACTTGACCACGTTCGGTTCGAAAAATATTTAATAACCAAGTTTTGTCGAAGTTAAAAGAATGGAAATACGAATTCAAATGATAAGTACAAATGAAAACATAAAAAATCGTTTTCATAGAAATTGAAACTATGATCGACTTGACTTTAAAAATACTTCATTAAAACGGCCTTGAAACTTGACTCAAATCCGATTGAATGTTTGGTTCGAAAGTTGACAAAAGACGCTATGAAATGATTTCTGATTCAAGCAAATCGAATTGAGGTTAGTGAGACAATCGGGTAGTTAAAAAAAAAAAATACGAGAAGATTGTAGTTGAAAAGATTCGTCGCAAAGAGCATAACGAAAGAAAACTTCCTCGAGCTGTGAAATGCACCTCGGGGGTTTCATAAAGCGTGTCCTCATGATGAGACACGCACTATTCCAGCTGAGGTAAATTTGAACGCGATAGGAACATAAGAGAAAAAAAAATATTGTGGTTTTTCACTGTAAATAACCAACGTCCAGAACCGCTTGACGCTCGAGTGGAGTTAAATACGAGAGAACGTAAAGTTTCTCACCCGAAACCTTCTCCCCTGACTCCCTCGTCCTCTCACAAACCTTCGTTTCATAAAAGACATTCGAATAACACTGATTCTTATCCGCTACTGTGCGCAACTGTCTTTTATTCCCTTAAGGAACTCCCTCAAACCGAGGAAAACCGCTATCCATTAAATTTTCTTTCGAGTTAACAATTCTCCATTTTTCTTCAACATTCAAAGTGACGTTGACATTTTTTTTCCATCCTTAATCTTTTATCTTGACATTTTTCTTCATTTTGCAATCGATTTTTCAGAAATTGCCTTTATTTTTAATTTTATTCTGCAGCCGAACATTGAAGCAATGTCGAAAAAGTACTAAAAACTTTTTTCTTTATTAAACAAGTTTTTGACGAAATATTGAAGTTATCATTGTTAATATTTTTAATGTTTTCTCATCGAATTACATCGGAATTTCGTTACCGAAAAAAAAATCGCAAATGTCACATCATAAAACCTTTGTACGTTGGTGACGGCTGAAAAATGCTGTTTGTTTAATCGAAAAAAGAAAAAAAACAGATGCACCACGTCTTCCTCGTCCCGAAATAATTTTTAAAGAAATTTGCAAAGCAAAACGATCAATACACAAAAAAAATAGGACATAAATGAAGAAAAGCGACCAACTCAACAATAATTACCGGAATGGAGTGAAAATTCAGAGAAATCTTGAGGCTCGTACGTCGGTGCATGTTTAACGTCAGTTTGAGCAAGTTTCGTCGCTTCTAGTACGGTTGGGAATAAATAATATGAAGGGAAGTAGGGTACGAAGATCGCACGCGACGTTTACCTTAACCCGAGTTGATGCACATCCGGTCAGGGGTCTTTTTCCGAGATCCCTGCGTGTTTATACACGCGCTCTAGAGGGCATTTCGATGGAGAGAGAGCGCGAGGGGGAGGGGGGGGGATATAAAAACGAGACTGAATCCTCTGTGCATCGCCACGTTGTCGTACTACGTGCCATGCAGTAATACTACGAGTAGTAATACTCGCGAACTCGCGTAGTACGAGACACACACCATTGGTGCAACTCGACCGCCCCCCTTTTTCCCTTTCTCTCTTTATCTCTCTCTCTCTCTCTCTCTTTCTCGCTTTCAGTCTTTTTCTTTCGTGCAATAAATATCGCAGACAATTTCTCATGCATCAAGAGCATTCTCAGTCTAGCGTAAAGTCTGCGGTGACTGACTCGAGTAAAAATTTTCCCCGAGGCCACCAACAACAACGGTCGTAAGTGGCTAACGGGAAGGGGTAAAGAAAAATAAAACTTACGTGAGATTCTGCGCTGAAAATAACAGGGATCGTTTACCGATGAAGTTAAATCTTGCAAACATGTTGAAGCTGAAAAAAAAGAAAATTAATGATTAGTGACGAATAATTAAAAGCTAACCTATAAAAAACTGTATTTTCAATACATCGTGACTCTCGCTTTATTTCATAATGGCTCCAGTGTCGAAAGAATGAAAAAAAAGCAGTGTTTTCATTTTTTTTTATGAGACAGGATGCACTTTTAGGTTAGTTTCGTTTCACGCAAATATACGTTTAGATCGTAGCAGAGAACGCGACGATGACTCGTCCATGATTGTTGGCCCATGACGAGCTTCATCTTCGATCGATTTTGTTTTTTTTTTCTTCGTAATGGAATTGACGGAGAATGATACGCGAGATTAGAAATGATAAATCAGATTAAAATTCGGCGATTCCGAGAGCCTTGAGATACAGTGACCTCGATATTTCGTGCGAACGATCGAAAGATCGTGAACAAGTTGATTTTGTAATGAATCGTTCTTGTACAAAGAATGTAAGTTTATCGAGAGGGTAAATTTGGCTTATTGGGTCGGTTGATTTGTTTGACGCGTTATTCAATATTCGATAAAATTTCGATCGGAAATATAAGACATAAAAAACGGGTAGTTACGGTAAAAAGTGCTGAACAAGGAATAAAACCCGAGAATCCGTACAGTCGCGATTGCTCTTCATACCCTCGACTATTGTCTGAAAGTTGTGAAACTTGGATGGATCCTCACGGCGTTTCTCAATCATTCACGCGGTACACCGAGAACGGTGCCGCCCTCTACATTAACTCTTTCTCTTTCTATCCTTCTCTCGTCTCTTTGTGTACAAAAAAAATACGAAAAATAAAGTCAAGAAATGTCTCGACCATCGAAGTAAAACGATTTTTCATTCCAACCTAGTGAACTCTCTTTTCCTTCTCCCCAAGCGTCTTTCCTCGAATTTACAAGTTATTTACTCATTCGCCATCTTTTAAATACTTTCGAAAAAAAGGGTGGATTAGTCATGGTATTGGCTAAAGAATTTTTTTGTATGGAAGCCCCTGTAATGGCGTGGAATTGATTATTATGAAATGAAAACAAAATAATTGTCGAAAAATAAACATTTTTTTCAGATATTCGTTGAACGGAAGCATCGACTACCATTTTGCGGACTGCGTGAGGAGAAAATGGCGATAAAACGCGATTTTTTAACCGAAAAAGGTACGTAAATGTATTTCTACGTAATTTTCGTACTTGCATGCGAATTATCACGGGATTTAAAAAAAGGGGAGTGTACTGAATAAAAGTTCGAAACGAGGTGTAAAAAGTTCGGAAGAAAACGAGGGAATACGAGTACTTTCGTAATATCCAGAGCGAAAGAGAAACGAGAACGAACGTAAGGTCAAAATCCGGTGAGTAGTTCGATATGAGTTTGAGTGTATAAAATGTGTAGCGGCGAAAAGGTTGGTTGGTTACGTCGGGTGCCGAAGACGAGAGAAAGAGAGAAAGAGAGAGGGAGAGAGAAAAAAAGAGCGTTTGTAACGTAACGTGAAAAATGCGAGAGACAGAGAGCGAGACGTAGACCGACCGACTCGCAATTCCGAGTGGAACAGAGCTGGATGAGCTCTGCGTGCGACAGAAAAAGACTCGTTTGATCCGCGCGAGGGGTTCTTCACTAACAGATATCCAAGTCACACGAGGCAAGAGTCGTTTCTTTTCGCCCCCACCCTCGATCGACGCGAAACTGTTGAGTGGGGGAACCGGCGCCCCGGCACTCGCGAAGCACGAAAGACGACAGAAACTATAGCATTTCGCCGGCATTCTCACACAGCGGGAAGAGAAAGAGAAAGAGAAGCGCACAAGAGCCGGCGAGGGGTATCACGTGGCAAAATTTGCTCTGGCGCCGATTAAGCTGGTGGGGAGGCAGAGGGCCTTGTGGTGGGGAGAAATACGAAGGGTAGGGAAACTGTTGTCGCGGTGGGAGAACCGGCGGCGAAGAACGGAGCGTCACGGGGCAAGTCTTTCGTTCCACACTCCGTGCATCGTGAACGACGAGTAAACGACGGCATTCTGACCTGGTAAGCCGCCAGTGTCGGATCGTGAGAAAGTGAAAAGGTTCTCTCTGCCCCTCACAGCGAGAATCTCGGGAACAATAAACTTTTAAATCTCATACACACACACTTACACTTATCTCACGTATAAACAAGCACAGTAACACGATTTTCGAAAATATCCCTCGATATACAAACTCGTTACGTGTTTGAAGAAAAAAAAAGTAACGAGAAATATATCACACGTGGATAACTTGTACGAGGAACAGTTGGAAATTCGATTAATTTTTTTATTACTACATAATCGAATTTATCTGCGGGACGACCTGTTTTTGTACGAGGACGTTCGACAATAATAATAATTGAATAATATTAAGAAGAAGATAAATCTCTGATCATCGCAACGCTCCAAAGGATCCAAAATTAATTACGCTTATTTATTACTATTACGAATCAATCGAAGAATTGAACGATTTGTGAAACAAAGAAGAAACCGGAGGAATAACATTAACACGCTCGAAATATCTGTAATTTATTTTAGTGTCTAGTGAATGTACGTTTTCCTTTTTTTGCAATTTTTTAAATCTCAATATTAACGAGTTCGAAGAACACGGTGAAACGAGGAAGAAAAGAAAAATAATAATAAGAAACAGAGACAAGGGAGCTGCGGACACACGAGCGTGGAGCAAAAAAAAGTGTTTGTGAACAACGTGAGTCAAAAATTGTCTCGTTTCTCGCTCTCGCTTGCTCATTCGTTTGAAAATATTTATCATCTTTATTTTTGATACAAAGACCTCGGAGAGTACAAATACCGAGAAATATATAAGCAAAAAAATCTGCGAGAGATCGACGACCACATAGTTCTCTTTCCCCAGTGTTTTTGTTTCCATCGACGAAATTTCGTTCGAGTTGGTGAAAGAAAAGGAAGAAAAACAAGTGTCTGGGTGCGTGATCTCGTGATTTCGACCTTGAAAGTGTTTCAATACGTACGTTTCCGGTCAGTGAACTGGACTGGATAACAATTGCTATTTCAATCGATTCGAAGTTGTTGGCGAGTGCAAAATTTGTGAATCCTTGGCTTCGTTTTATCCTATTTTTTCTTATTTTTTCGTTCGCTCTCGCAGCCACGTGCTACGAACGAGACAGACGGAAGACGACGCCTCGAGCGCTCCTCGAAACTGCCACTTCCGGCATTTAAACGTTTTCGTGTTTTTTAAAACGTTTTTTAACACACGAGAAATAATTATTCAACTTTCTTATTCGTTCGGAAGTTGAACAATATAAAAAAACATAAAAATGGATCTTTTGTGCTGCGAAACTACCCAAAACAACGAGTGTCGAGCTTATTCCGATCCTGCATTACTCAACGACGAAAGGGTTTTACAAAATTTACTTAAAACCGAAGAAAGATACGCACCGAGCAGCTCGTACTTCGAGTGCGTTCAAAGAGACATTTCTCCGCTCATGCGCAAAATCGTCGCCGAGTGGATGTTGGAGGTGAGTTCTCTCTCCGAACTTTTTTTTTTTTCTTTTTAACTCTTTCTCTATCTCTTCGGCCGGCCACGGCTTCCGGTCCACGTGTCCGTTGACTGTCTTTTATCCGTTCTCCCATTCCACAAACGTTATTTTGTTCTCTCTCTCCCTCTCTTTCTCTATACACACACCTTCGAGACATCGCGATTTAAATTTCCTTCCCCGTCCATCCTCCCCACCGCTGCTACTCGCCCAATTTAGTTTTCGCCCATCTAAAATTAGAATATTTGCGTTCTCGCCATTTAAAAAACTTCACCAATCACAATTTCGTCACAACAAATCTGAAAATTCGTAGAATTGAATTAAACAATCAATATTATGAAAAAATAAAACCACTTTTTTTTTAAATCAACGTCCAATTTCTTGCAATAGAGTTTTACAACCACAAAGTTTCATCAATTTCAGAGAATTTCACATAGAATTTTTAATATTTTAACGTTTAAATAACACTTTCGACCGTGAATGGTTTTTAAAACCGTTTTTCTCAAGGCAAATATAGTTTGACCTTGACAATGTAGCGACAAAGTATCAGTGTTGAAAATTCTTGGAAAGTGTTGGCGAAGGGACCTGTTGCTTCGGTATTTAACCGAATTCCACAGAATCACATGAATTTCTATTTAATAAACGAAGCGGTCAAATCATTTAGTCAATTCTTATCTCCGTGTCAGGTAAACAATTCATTCGGAATTTCTATTACACTTTTGCACAACTCGAAAAAAAATAACACATATACATATGAATATTACCAGCTAAAAATGTGTGAAAAAAATCTATTAAATAAGAAGGCGAAATATTTCGTAACGTATTTTTATAGACCCGTTAAAGATTAAGAGATTAGTCGTTTTATTGTTTTTTTTCGTACTATTCGGGAGTTGTCACTGCCGAAGGAACTGTTGATAAACATGCGATTCGGTATTTGTTGGACATGAGATTTTTTCTTGTATCGAAGTCGTTGGAAAGGAATATAAAAATAAAATTCAAAGAATACGAATGTAGCATTAATCCTTTTGTGTTCGTTTTTTTGTGCTTTTTTCACGTACTATTCCACGGAATAACCACTCGAGCCAGGAGTAGTAGCGAAAATGTGAGTTCACGTGTGTGTCCGTGTGCGTGTGTACCATATAAATCGAGGAACTTTGCGCCCAGTCAGCAAAGTCCCCGAGGCATCGTAATCGCGACTCAAAAATTCTTCATTTTCTCGCTTGAGGTCGCAATGTGGCTCGTGCAATGTAGTAACGACGTTTTTTTTTCTATTTATTTTTGTATTTCTTGTTTTCTCTTGCCTCAAGAATACATCGCGTACTACATTGTTAAAAGTATTTGGAAACTTTCTTACCGTTCGTAAATGCGTATTTACGAGACTATAAAAAGAAGAAAAAAAACGAGTATACAGGGTGTCCTAAAAATGGCGCCTGATAATGATTAGTTCATGAAGATCGTGCGATTTTGAAAATAAAAGTCCTCAGTCATTTTTCATTTCGATCGATCGTTGTTGAGATATCGAGCTATTCGTGACGATCAATCCTTCTGGCTGATACGAAAGGGCGTTTGATACATGTGTGTATTTATATGAATGTGTCATACCGATGAGTACGATACGAAAAATGTGGGCTAACGTGAAGACTGTTGGAATCGTCGAGTCTGATGATACACGAGTTTATTGGCTTCAATTCTTGCACGTTGAATGCGCGAGAGTCGCCAAAACATCGCGTTCCTCACTTTGTCTCAATCGTCGAACGATTCTCTGGAGAATTATATAGAACAGCGATTTTTATTCCCGTTGTAAAGTAAAAATTACACTCGATTATTCATGTGCCAAGAAGCCAGGAGAGTGAAAAATAAATTGTAAAAAGAAAGGGCATTGAAATCCCTCGATATAAATAATTCAATCGATCATTCTCATGAATAATAACTCGTGATTAAAACTCGAAAATGAAAGAAAAAGACAAGTCTCCCAGGTCTAAGTGGCGGCACAAAACACTCAGGCATTGCTAATTGGCGACTGGCGTATATATTTTTCGAAGAGATAATTGCTAAGGGTGTGAGAGATGATGTGGATGGACAAGAGAAAATATATATTGCACATATATCTATACATATATATATAAATGCATATGAAGTGCAGAAGTGAAGCGAGATGGGTCGGTTGGTCACGCTCATTAACCACCCCTTCATTATTTTGAGATGCCCTAGACACGTTGCCTCGTAATTTAACAAATATTATACTATCTCTCTCTATACATATGAATAACGTATTGGTTTTTTTACAACACTTTTCAAACCACAAATATTTGTACAGACGATTATTTTTTCGATACTCTAAATAATGATTGGTTAATTATCATTTGATGACTCGTGCGTGGCACGAGCACACACTCTTCCATCTGTTGTTTAAAAAAAAAAAAAAAAAATAACATCCCTTACTAAAATATCCACCCCCATTCACATCCATTAAATATTTCGCCTCGTCATTGAACCGACATTTTTCGATGTACAGTTTTGTTGTAATTTCATTTTAATGACGATCCTCGTATTGCATTATCGTTATATCGCTTTTTCGGGGTTGAAAATATAACGAGGGTTGGGTGAAGCATATTTTTAACTCATGCGGTCAGCAATGGGGAGTACTCAAAAATAAATAATCAAAAATTCATTGTTTTTTCACGATTTATTGATAGATTTTTTTTTTAAGGCTTATTGTTGGACAGAAAATTGTTTTCGATAGTTTTTTTCATGTTTTTTTTTGGACACGATTTTTTTAATAATCATTGCACGAGATTTTTTCGGGACTGTACTTTCAAAGAATCTTGGAAAAATGACGATCGTATAGTTGAACGTTTTGGCAAGCTGTGTGCAGTCAATACCAAGGGCAAAAATCCTTTACGCTCCTTAAAGAAGCCTTGAAATATAAATCCTTGCCATATTGTCCGGTTAAGGCTCAAATTAGCCTGGTCAACTATCCTTGTGACGAGAGCAGCGGTTTATTAACCGGAAAAAAAATCATAAATGGTACTGTTGCGAACAGAATGTACCGGAAAAAAAATTAACTTACCGCAATTTCTCTCGTCCACGTGTTTTGGCTCTCCAGGGTACGAACTTATTTATTTCAACATGTACACGTACATTTTCTGGACACCAGCAAAAAAACAAAGCATTTTTTTTCACCCTTATTTAAAACGTGGCAATAAATGGCAGCTGTTTGAGAATTTTACGACACTGCCAATCTTGGAGAAAATGTTCTCAAGACTCGAACGAACGAGGGTGCTGTTGAGGAATTTTGAATTTATTTGCTCGTATCCTTTATTTATGGAGACAATTATACTTCGTTCTTTTTTTTGATTATTTGTACATCGACTGAACTTTTGATTAAATTCAAATTTTCATTGTCAGTTTCTTATGTTTCTGAGTTTAGACTAATTCCGTTTTTTTTATAGATCAACTTATTTATCAATTAATAATTGCTTAATTAAATACCGTGCATTTACAAATCGATTCAATGTTTTTCAGGTTTGCGAGGAACAAAAATGCCAGGACGAGGTATTTCCACTTTCGATGAATTATCTCGACAGATTTTTATCCATCTGTCCGATAAGAAAGTCTCAACTTCAATTGCTCGGTACCGCGTGTCTCCTTCTCGCGTCAAAACTCCGGGAGCCTGGTCCACTTACAGCCGAAATGCTCGTTTTTTATACCGACAATTCCATCACCCTCGACGATCTATGGGTAAGTTTGATACGATATTTTTGAGCCAAAATTTTTGTTGCCAATTTTCAAAAAATTCTATTTCCGAATGGCTTGTTTTCGAATTCTTATGATTTTTCATCAAAAATCCTCAGTTCCGACCAGTTCGTAACTTTTTTTTAATGTCATACAATTGTCTCGTGATTTTTGTCTGTTTTTATTCGAAACAAAAGAACAGCTCAATTGATACATAAATAAAAAAAACGAAAAAACGATAAATTCAGTAATTTTGTACGTTATTGCGTCAAAGAAAAAAAAGCGTTTGTATTGTTCTTTCCTTTCGGTCGCATGATCGCGACGCCAGCGAGTCGAACGATACGTTGACCCCGCGAAATATCGTCAGGCCGAAACTCCTCGTGAAATTCTAATACAACGACGTTGTTTTTTGTTTCCCTCTACTCTTCGTTCGTTCGACGATTACGTCATGGAATTTTGAGAAAAAAAAATGTAAATTGCACGCGCGTAATTCGTTGTCTCAAAAAAACAGACTCAGCTAAAAACAACTTTTAACCTGAGTCTCAACAAAAAACAAAATCAAAAACAAAAATCAAGCTTCAGGTCGAAATTGCTGGCAAGAACAATTGAAAAATAAAGCTGTGGAAGCTGCACCTAAAAAAAATTGACTTTCGTCGCAAATAAACGAGTGACGATAGCGACCAGAGCGTTGGAGCCTAAGCAGATAACGCCGCTGATATCGCAGCTCCGTTTCTTTGTGTGTGTTCTATTATTTAATATGATTACACGTACGTGAGAAACACGTGAGACGAATAAGACAATACAGAGAGAAAAAGAAATATTTCGTCGTCTGTTGAACTCCGATATGACCAAAAGTAAAGTAAAGTAATTAAAAAAAAAGGAAACAATTACGAGGCTCCAGTTTGGTGGAAAATAATTTTTGAAGTATAATTATAACGAACATTAAACGTTCTGGAATGATCGAACTGTTAGCCACAAAAAATCGTGTCTCACCTGCAAATTTTGCACATATATTTGTATTTAAAAACGGAAGTACGAATAAATTAAGCGAAACGTACTGTTGCACATTTCTATGCAACGTACACCAACACCTTCCGGTGCATTAGGCCACTTGTCAATGTTACTGCAAAGTGCAAGGTGTTCTTGTGTCAACCCCTGCACTTTTTTTGCCAAATACTCGTGTATAGAAAGTTAAAACTTACCCCCTGAAGGGTTTAAGGGACGAGAGAAAATAATGACGAAGCTAAATCCCCCAGTAAGATGAGAGAAGTGATAGGGCTTGTCGAGTTTTATGGGCTTTTGCACCAAAAACCCCTCGTTCCAGGGTGCAACAGAAATGGGGGACTTTTCATACATCCCCTCGAACTCTGTTTAATCGCCTGCTGTGCAAAATTCCAACGGTGCAACACCGAATAGCTCGAGAGTGCAATAACTTATGTGAAAGAAATTTAAAAAAAAGAAACAGCCAGGTGTAAAAATGTGGCTTGTATAAATAATATCAGTTGAACGAAAGATTTGTCGAATAAATATCAAATCATAATGATACATTTGATTTAAAGTACAAGAACAATTAATCAATTAATTTTGGAACTTTTCATTAGTTAGTTCGTCATTTTTGCTTTCAAATTCGAACCTACGGAGGATAATTATGATTCATTGGTTCATTTTTTATTTTCATTGTCTTTTTCTATTGTCAGAATTTTTTCCTTCGGAGCCTGATTAGTTCAGAGTCTCTTTTCGTTTGTAATATTAATTAAAAAACAAAGACGATAGTAGTAATAAAAAAAGGATAATGAAGTAAAGAGTGATCTTGTGACTCTCACTGATCGACTAACAGAAGCAACAAGCAAGGTATCGAATAAGCAGGTGATAGCCAGGTGGTGTTTACGAAACGAAAGGTGTTTCTTTCTCTCTTTCTCTCTCTTTCTTTCTGACTATGACGAGCACCGGGCCCGTGCTCAACTTTGCCAGCTGCTCTCCTGCATCTCTTCTCTTTAATAGCGAACGATGTCCCATCGTTCTCTTTTCTACATAATGCAACAGCCCTCTCCGTTTTTTTCTTCTTCTTCTTCTGGTATATCCTCCTGGATACACACACTTTTCAAGATGTATAGAAAAACGAAGGAAATAACATAATCTTGGTCGTAAAGCGAAGGGGGTCGCGAGTTACCCAAAGAAAGAGAATTAAGGTGTGCGTGTAGTTTACGAGGATCCCGAACAGATTCTCGTAACACCCACCCTCGAGTCATTTCCACTATTGTTATTATTTTTATTTTCTCAAATGAAGCATCACTTTTATCGAGACAGCTGCAAGCTTCCTCTTTTTTTCGATTCCATCATTTCAACCCTCACTCCGCGAGGCACTTTTTCTTCTTGATAATCTTTTTTAATTATTATTCTTTTCTTCAAACTCAATTTTTGCACATCATTCATTCTAAATATAATTTCAATAGTTTTTTTTGTTTATTATTCGCATTATGATATTAGTTCGAATCAAATTTCGAGGATGCACGTATAAACACTTTTGAAATCCTCGGGCATCTGCTATCTGGCGCGCGCCATTCTCATTTACAGAAAAGAAACGAGGGAGAAAAAAGAATCGAAAAAAAAAAACAACAACCAAAAGCCACATCTCGTGTCGTGCATCTCTCATTCTCGCCTTCCACCTGCTCCTTTCCTTCTCCTGGACACGAACACCTTTAGCCTCTACATTTGCTGATTTTTTGCTTAAGTAATTTTTTACACAAGCATTTAATCCTTGTTATTATTTTTACACAAGCACTTCGTGTTTATACAAAACTGTAAATGGTATCAACACACATGTTGGATTTTATTCTATTTATTTTATAAATATTCCTTACTTCATAAAAAATCATCAAAAAATCATTATAAATGGTGAACTCTTGTGGAGAAAAATCACTAATTTTCTACCCGAATCGTCTTTAGTCTTTAGTCTTTCGAGACCCGTATTGACTGAAATACACGCCACCTGCTGCTTCGTTGGCTCTTATTGTCGAAACTATTGAAAAAAAAGAAACATATATTTCGAGCTCGAAGATGCAGGTGCATTCACCTTGCTCGTCGGTCTTTTTGTTGCGAGGTATTGAGTGCTATAATTACGTTGATATACCAACGCATACGTACTCGTACAACAGAAACATATGGTGACCGGAATACGCCACTTTTCGAGGTACATCGAAATTTGAAGAAAAGGCAATAACTACTTTCAAAAAATTCATATTCGAAGGAAAGTCGATGCAATTTCGTGGCTCTTTTTATCTTCTTCGAATCCAGGGTTGTGCAAACGAAAATTATGTTGATTTCATTTACTGCTTGTTCGAAATTTATTTTTTGCTTTCGATATTTTGTAGAAAAGAAAAAAAAAATTGCGTCTAAAGATAAAATGGAAAAAGTAAGAAAAAGAAATAATCAAATGTTGCTTTTCAAACAGTGGTTTCTTTCTTCGGAACCGTTTGTACATTAGATTTGTAAAACTGGACATTAGATTCGAGGGTCATGGATTAAAAATGGTATAACTCAGCCGGAGGCGAATTTTGTGCGATGTATTTCGCATAGAAACTTTTTCGTCGAGGCCATGAGGAAATGAATAGATATACATACATAGGGTGCCCCAGATGTGTGAAGAATGTCAAGTAGGTGCTAAAAAAACTACGTGCACAGTGAGTGAACCGAAACTAAAGAAAAGAAAGAAAAAAACAACGAAAATTTTAATCATTTTGAAAAAGAAGTATCATCGAATATTTTTTTTCTTCCCTGCATGATTTTTGCGCGAGCGTTCGTCAAAATTGACTCCCACTTTCGGGACAGCCCGTACATTACTTACAAGGAATATGTTTCGCAAAAAGAAAAAAAAAAGAAAGTAGAAAAAAGAGCAACCCCATGGTCACACGCATGCTTGTGAAACGCGCGGGACCCACCAAACGACATTGATTCTCGAAGCGTTAATTAAATACACGTTCGACAAAAACAAAAAAATGATATAAAAATGCAAATCCAACAGGTACGTGCGTTTGATGGAGAAAAAAAGTTTTTGTTTTTGACCAACAGGTGGATAACTGCAAAAAAAAATGAAATTACCTTCATTTTATTTGAAAATTGCTAACAAATGAAGAATATTTTTGTTTTTTATAATCAGTCGATGGGGAAACAATAGTTTTGAACGTTTGAAATGATGCATTAACATTTATCAAAGTACGGAGTCTTCGATCTGAGGCTAGATTTTTACTCCATATGGATCCAGGAATATCGATTATCTCAGCTCGTAGACGAAAAACTATTTTTTTTTTTTTTTTACATTTATATATGTATATGAACGATATGTTTATAAAGCCAGTTTGTCTCAGCAGCTGGTTATCCCCAGGGTCGATCGCTGATATCGTAAAGTACGATGCCTGTATGTTTCTCGCTCTTTGCTCGAATATGACGAGAAATAAGAGAAAGAGAGAGAGAGGGAGCGATAGAGTGCTTCAATTTTGAAGCCAACATATGGTGCCAACGAAAAAAAAAAACGAAATTATTACATAGTCCATGTACTTATACATGATGCAGATACATAAATACCTAAAAAATTGTTCAACTTGTTTAATATTTTTGCAGTTTATTTATCTCAAGAAATATTAAACAATTTTTGATCAAGAAATTCTTCACATTTTTCTCCATGCTTTTCGGTATTTCGTTCGTTCTTTGATGACTCTCGCCGAAACGTCGGAGTATAATATGTATAATACACATAATACAGCTAAAAAAAATTTCGTTGTGTGTGGTTGTGTATTAGATTCGGTGACGATGGTGGGGGCGGTGACCGAGTGAAGGCCATCGACTAGAGTACTCTTCTAACTTACATGCGAACTCTATATTTTTATACATGACTAAAAAAAAAGAGAAAACCTCTTATTTTTTTTTCAATTTATTATTTAAAAATATCGAATTCACTTGATATATTTTTGCTATTTTTTTTATAAGCTCTGTACTCCTTTTTTTTACAATTATATATAATTCAACATTTACGTACATTTGAAACGTGTAGAGATTTCTAATATCTAACTTAGGAGTTTCGCATGTATATATATGTGTATATTTATGTGATATAATATGTACGAGAGTACTTTGGTCTCGATGGCCGTATATGCGGATGTGACGTCGTATACAAAATGTGGTCATAGCCTTGCCGAATTCGTGACTCGAAAGACATCCTACGAATATTTTTTCATTTTATTCTCAATTATTTCATTGAAAAAACTGCAATGAATTGAATGAACATTCGACAATTCATTCATAGTTTATTGTCTTTAATTTGACTTGTTTATTTCTTTATTTGTTTTTTTTTTTCAAACTTACAACCTACTTCCGGTTGGAGTTGGAAATTTAAACGGAATTCACTTTTGGTCAAAATTTTTAGGCTTCGGGTTTTCTCGTCACATTTCAATGGCAGATGGCCCCTCTCGGCCGCCTTTTCTTACTTCCTTTTTTTCTCTCTCTGTACCATTTTTCGATGGAGAATAAAAAAGAAAATCGCTATACACACTTTACCAGAGTTCCTGGAAGGACCACCGAGATCAAGGATGACGAATCGTCAGGGCTCTTGGTCCATTTCTTACAATGTTGTTTTTCTCGCTTCTTTTTTTTTGAATTATTTTATTTTTTTCATTCACATGTTTGAAATTTATTCTGTTTAATAGTGCACTTTGAATTTTTCTCGACATTTTTCTTGTCTCTTAATTTTTTTTTTTTACATTTTCTGGATAATCCCTTCGAATTTTAATCTTTGAAAAAGGTAGCCACCATCTCGAGAGATTAGCCGCTCTCTTTTCTCCCTTTTTCTCTCTCTCTCTCTTTCCTGACAAAAGTGCCGAAACGATGATGCGATGCTCCGTGCTTCGGAAAAGGTAAATTTTTCGTGGAACGCTCTCTCGCAACGAAATTTACCATTAGTTGCTTGGGTGTTGTACACTCGACCGGCAAAAGAGCAAACAAGAACTCTACTTATGAATATATATAGAGCCGAGGAGACTTTTGCGGATCTGAAACGCGGGGGCGTCGAATTTTTGCACAGCCTCTCATCTTTGCTCACCTTTCTCTTTTTCATTTCTTCCTTTTTATTTTCATTCGTCTGCTGCATCGTCTCTCAGCCTGTGATTTTTTATACCGCGCTTTCTATGTCGAATATGCTCTATTTTTTTCAATATCAGGTTGTACATTTAATTGACGATTTTTTATTATTTTAGCTGCAAACATTTTTCTACAATTTCGACATATTTTCTGACAATGAGAAGCTTCAAACAACAATTAATAGGAATTTTGATTACGACCACTTTTCAGCGTTATTGGTGCGGGAAAAAAATCTTTTTTCTTGTTCTGTCGTTATGTGGAATTTTATTTTTTGCTCGAATGGCAAAAACCTTGCGGCGAAATTTTTTTCAGTTGTTTATATTTCCACAGACTTTCAATGTTTTCGAATATTTATCCGTAATTATTGTCGACATCCCTCGCCAATTTAATGAGAATAAAAGTGAATAACGAATGTGTTTTTTTTGTCTGCGAAATTACTCGAATATAACTATTTCCTCTTTTTTTGTTTTACACTCCACGATATACCTGAACGTAATTAGCTCGTCGACACTTTGACACGGCCGCACGTACAACTTTGTAGTAATTTGTTTACGGCATAGTGCGTAGAGAATGAAAGAGAGAGGGAGAGAGAGAAATAAATGAAAAAGAGACAGCCTGTTGAATGAAACAAAGAACGTGCTGCGAAGTGGAACATTTGGGCTTCGTCATGCTCTCTCGGTACTCTATGATCACTCTCGTAATGCATATCGCACCCTCATACGCCACGCTACGTTGCGTACGCACGCGAGTTTCTTATTGCGATTTTTTATTCATAACATAAAAAAAAAAAATTCGATTTAAATCGTGATTGATTGGCTCGATCGCGAATTCAATTCTGGAGATTAAAGAATTTTTTATAAATATCTTTGGATCTATTCATTAATAAATTAAACAGTAACAAAATTAAGAAAAATGTAAATAAATCATTGGTTTATAAGTTTGAATGAACGTTTCATCGTATTCGTAAATTAAAGTGATTGTATTTGTTTAATTACTAGTAAAATGTTTCATAAAAACTATTGTGGCATTGAGAATTATCTCTTGATTTATTTATTTAATCATTATTCTGTTTTCTTTTTTGCAGAGGTGGGAACAGCTCGTCGTGTCGAAGCTCAAATGGGAATTGTCGGCAGTCACACCGGGTGACTTTGTTCTTCACATACTCACACGTCTTCCGGTTGATCCGCGGACATGGGATTCCCTGATGGTCAGAAGACACGCCCTAACCTTCATAGCCCTCAGTGCGAGAGGTGAGTCTCAAGATTTTTTATAAGACTTTAGCTCGATCGAGACGATAATATTCGTATGGCAAATTTTTATTTTCTTCGCTTAACAAGCGAGTCATATTTATTTTATTTCAATTGAAGCTAAATTCTCACTCGAGTTTTCACCGTAGTTTTGATTTCATTTGAAACCCAAACTTTTTAGCCTCGTTTTTGTGCAAAAATCTCATTAAATTTGGGTCTTTTTGGTCGATTTTAAGGAAGAAATTGTTTCAATGATATTTTTTTCGTCTATTTTCTCAACCTCCTCTAAGTTGATCCTTTTTTTTCTTCTAATATTTGAAGAGAATCGATTCACGTTTACCTCGCGATAAAGTATCAACGCTTGGGGCACGTCGCGCGACGAACGCCAATGCAGTCTGGGCAAGAATTAAAGGGCACGAAAGAGTGAGCGAGAGAGAAAAATACGGTCGGTCTTAAATACCTGGACGTCTGCGGTGTCCATGGCCACCGACGTTTCTCCCCGTTGCATTTCTTCTCTTTTCTTCCTTTCCCCGCACTTTTATATATACATACACACATATACCTTCATATATCGTCATATGTGTATTGAAATCGGCCATTTTATAAACTTCACTCGATGTTTCTCGATGGTTGTTATTACAGCCGCAAGCTCACAAAAACGTCGCCCTCGCGAAGACGACACAAGGAGAGACGTTTCGCTCATCCGTTCCAATGATTTCAGACACACGCGTCGCAATCTCGGGAACCTCGAGACGATTGTTATTTCTCACGCGCCAAATTAGGCTTTCTGTCTCTTTTTTTTCTTGTTAATTTAATACACTTTTTTCCGTTTTTTTCTTCGAATTTTTCTGATAAATCGAAAAGAAGGATACTTAAAATTTGTTCATCGAAAAGAGGCTTAACAAATAGAGCTTGATTCATCGATCAATTGAGTCTTTGATATTGATTAGTTATCGTTCGCACTATTTTCCGTTTATTAATGATTTTATGTTTTTTAGTTTCTCATTTTTTAAATTTCTTATTGGTTTTATTGTTTTGTTTCAGAATACAAATTTTCAATGTACACACCGAGCATGATCGCAGCAGCGAGCGTGGCCGCCGCGTTACACGGTCTCGATTGGACGGGAAAGAGCGGCTATGGACTTTCCGGTCTTCTTGACGAGCTCACTCGCATCACAGCCATTGAACAGGTTCGTTTCAGACGATTTAAGCCAACAAAATCATTCTCCACCTTGAAGAATAATTGAGTTTTATCTATTGTTGATTAAAATTCGAATAATTTTCTCGTGAACTCGAATAACTCAGTTTCCTTGAATTATTCTGAAAGAATAAATTGTGTTGAATATTAATTGAAAAAAAATTATCGTAGAAACTTGAATTTTTTGGAGTAGAAAGAGCACTGAATTTCTTTGATATTCTTCCTTCGATACCCTCTCACTCTCTCTCCCTGTCTCTCTTGCTTTCTCTTGGACTGGCATCCGCAGGAAATGCTCCGGACCCCATTCTGTAACGTCTTCTCTGACATATAGCAAAAACCATATGACTGTAAATGCAAGAAAGAACGAAAGAGATAAAGAGAGAGAGAGCGAGTGAGAGAGAGGGAAGAGAAAAGAGCAGCAGGTGCCTGGCACATGTTTTAGCAAGAAAATCCTCGACTTTGCCAACGGTATATTCTCAAATAATATCTATATAAGACGAAAGATGAGCTCAGATGAGTGTCAACGAAAGAGAAGAGAAAGAGATATATCTGGGCATAAATAAACTGCATGAATGGCTTTGCATGGGGTTCATGGCCTCTATAAACGCAATATCTTCGTGTCCTCCGACCCATCTGTCTTTCGAGACACCAAGGAAATCCTCACTCGCTCTCTATACGTGTATCCAAACATGTGTCCTCAGAATCTAACGACACCCACCATCTTCATTCATAACTTGGAGTCTCAAATCTCTTTCTCTCTCTCTCTCTCTTCCTTCCTTCTTTATAAAATTTGGACTCATCATTTTCGGGCCTTGAAATAATAAATCTAGCTTTTTTGCTTCCTATAATCTGTTTATTATTCTGTAAGTTCAGCTTCTCTTCATTTGGGACTTTTTACTTTTTCTTCGGACTTGGATTTTTTTTTATCATCATTTATTTGCAAATTCATCTGGTCCGTCTATCCTTTTTTCCCTTTTTTTCCTGCAAAGTTGTTATGAGATATTTTGAATTTTTTTTTTTTGTTATTCGAAGATTCAAATATTGAAAAAACTCAATATTTATGTAATTTTGGTTTTTTTTCACTTTTTCCAGGACTATCTGCAAGGCTGCTTGGAACAAATCGAGGAGATGGTTTCGCAGGCACGTGGAATCAGTAGTCATCATCATCAATATCATCATCATCATCAGGGCGGTGCGATGTCGACATCGGGATCCGCGACGAGTACATCGACGACGTCAATGATGGGCAATCCTGGGGTACACCAGAGGCCACTGGGGGAACAGAACACGAGCCAGGAGAAGATAATGGAACACGAGAAAGCCGGAACACCGACTGATGTTAGAGACGTCCATTTCTAAACCTGGCTCGTTATTTAAATAAACTACGAGAGATTAAACGCACAACGGAAAGTGGGAGAGAAGAAGAAGAAGAAGAAAAAGAAAAATCTTGCATTAAATTGGAATGGAGATTTCAGAATTACTTTTGTTTTTACATGCGAAAATTTTTCGAGGCTCGCCCGAGAAGCACCGAGAAACTGAGAGAAGTGAAGCAAAGCACGCCCCTTTGGTACGAAAACAAAAAAAAATGATTAATTGTCATGGGCAAATGTAAAGAAAATAAAAAAAACCTCGTGCGAAGATAGCATTCTTCTAAAAAACGTGAAAATCAATTGTTAATATGATGAAGAGAGAAAAAAAAACGACAATCATTAGACACGGGAAAAAACTTGAGAAGGGGCGTGCATTTTTTCGGGGAGGGGGGGAAGGCAATGCAATACGCTTTAACGCATTATCGTCTAAGTATAAACTTAAATTTTAATCGAACGAATACTATTAACGTTTACGAAAGCAAGAGAAAAAGAAAAAAAAATAGTAAGAAAGGAGATGAAAAAGAAATACGATAAAAAATATAGTCATATCGAGTCATTTAGCGTCTGTACATACGTAAAAAGTTTAAAACGAATGAAAAACAAAACAAAAAGAAATCAGCAACCAGATTAGCCTGAGCAATCGGACTTTTTTCGATATTTAATCTGCAATTCATGTTTTCTTTTTCCATGAATATATATATTTTTTTGTATACTCAAAACAAAATGCAAAAACAAAGATTGAGAAGAGAAAAAAAAAAGAAAAATTTCCAGGTCGCGGAGTTCGACGCTTTGTATATTCCATTGAGGTTCCTGCAGCGATCACTCTTAAGCCCGACCGAGTGTGTCCCGTGGCTTGTTGTGTGCGTGTGTGTGTGCGTGTGCGTGTGTGTGTATGCAACTGTGAGCGTCAACGAAAAAATGAGAGGGAAAAAGTTGAAAAACGTAAGCTTAAACAGTGAGAAACAGAAAAAAAACGATTTAACAATTAAATCAATAGAAAGATTTTTTTAAATGCATCTTTTTTGAGCTACGATTTTTTAAAGAATCGCGAAGGAGAAAGATAATATTTTCACCAATCTTTTTACCTATTACGTTTATATAATATATTTTTTGAAGAGCAGAGGAAAACCGAGGAACAGAGAAAATGAGAAAAAGAGAAGAAAAAAAAGTGGAGAGCGGCGAGAAACGTTTCGTTGGATATTTTTTTTTTTATGTCCGTGTTGTAAATATTATATAGGGTTTAAGAGCCGTTTGTACGTATAAGATTTACTCGTTTTTAAGATTATTATTATTATTATTATTATTATTATTATTATTATTATTATTATTATTATTATTATTATTATTATTATTA
>JACEOJ010000079.1:3335621-3424197 GCA_013761285.1 Campoletis sonorensis | reverse complement strand
TATTATTATTATTATTATTATTATTATTATTATTATTATTATTATTACATAAATATTATTATAGTGGCCGTGGGCTAGCGAATTTCTGATTCATAGATCACGAATGCGTTTTTGTAAAGAACCGATTTAAAGGGGTTGCACATTATGATGTTCAAAAAAGAAAAAGAAAAAAAAAACAGTTATACACATTGCATGTTTTTTTTCGTTTTGAATATATATACAAATTTTATTTATGAAATTGAAATTATTCGAATGAGGTGCCTTTGAGAGACAGCTGGAGAATTTAGAGATTCAAAAAATGTTGAAACAAAAAGTAGCGCGGTGAAAAGGAAATTTGTTGAGCTTCAAAATGTTCAACCCCTCCCTGTGAATTTATTGGTCGTAAAATGGTTTTTGAGAAAGTGCGCTTTCATAATTTGAAGAACAATAAAATAATAATTCAATTGCATCAATTTTTCACTACTGGAAAACGTTAGTACGACCACAAAATTCTCGAGGACGTCGAGCTCTTCACGCTTTTTCTAAGCATTTTGAGAGAGATGAAAAAATACATTCGAAAAAGTCAGGAAAAAAGTAGACGGTGAATTTTTCATGCGTGAATTATGAAAAAATGTCGAGCGTGGAGAGCCCGAGAAAAATTGGCCGTTGGGGCGTTTTATGGACGAGATCTGAGATCAGTTCGTTGGGCGACTAAGAAAGATAGAGAATTCTGCAAATTACCCCAAAAATTAATAAAAATTGATAAAGTCAAAAACGGTTTGTACTTAAGATGAAAAAAGTATGTGTGTAGAAGAGCGCGAAAGAGAAAAAAAGTGAAAAAATATTGTACAATGAGGAAATGAGAAATCGAGGGGTTAGAAAAATATAAAAATAAAAAGCCCAGTGCCACAGCAAACTAGTTACTTTATAAAAATCATAACCAAATTGTAGTACAATCGAGGGGTGGTTTTTTCTTCTATCGATCGGAGAGCAAATCGTTAAGATATTGTTATTGTTCAACAATCATATTAAATACGAGATTGCTGTAAAAATATAACTGCCAATAGAGTCGTATTCGCTATATAAATATAAACATACATATTTGTATATATTTTCTTCATTATTCCATAGATTGGCGTAAATGCAAATGAAAATGAAAAAAAAAAAAATGAAAAAAAAAAAAAAAAATACAAATTGTAAAGCGCAGGAGCGACCGAGTACTTTTATTTTTGTTTTTTTTTCTCGTACACCTGCTGTAGTACGTAATTTTTGATACGAAAGATGAGTGTTGAGCACATTTTAGCGATCTTTTTTGTTTCGTTTTTTTTTTTTTTAATCTACTATGAATGAAAAAGAAAGAAACAAACAAATTAAGAGAAATAACCGCACATACCTTAAATAAACAGACCTCCGAAAATTGGAGTCGACGAGCAAAGCGAAAAATATTCCTAACATGATTTTCGCTATTAAAAAATGCATCTTTTTAGTCTCTTGTTATTTTTTTATTTCTTTTTTTTAATCTCCTTTCGCCTGGGAGGTTTTTTCATTGCTTTTTTCCTCCGGCAGTTTGAATTTTGCTCGTCGATTTTCATTCTCTCGATCACGGTCCACAGAGTTCCGATGCACAAGTTTTTCGCGTCGATCACCAAAAATTCCACGCGAGATACAACTGCCTCATCATTTTTGTTGCCTTTTTCTGGTTTTTTTTGTTCCACACAAAGTTTTTCATAAAAACTAAGAGATAGAGAGAGATTACTTTTAAATTCAGGATACAAATCACGCTTTTGTGAAATTTATTTCAATGCAATAGAAGATAACCGCTGATATACCTCAGAGATCGTACACACACAAACACAGTGATACATGCAAATATTGTTACACACGTACACACACGAGTTTCACTCGATTCCCATATCGACTAGTTTTTTTTTTTTTTTTTAACCTTCGGAATCACTTACACGATTACTTTTAATTTTAGTGTACTCGTAATCGATTAAAAAAAAAAACAAAAGAATTTTTTTTTTTAATTATGTAATTCTGAAACTTGTAATTTGTAAATGCCTCCCGCAACACCTTTGTAAATAACTTGTGCGTTGCGATACGCATAATCGATTGAAAATAAAGTATTGGTATTTTATACGATCAACAATTCTGTGTTCTTTCTTTTTTTTAACAATTTTTTATATATTTATTCGCTAAGGCTTTGTTTCTCGAACATTTGTTTGTATTTTTTTGAGGTTTGATGATTCATTGGAACAATGATTTCAACCAAATGCCAAAATTGGTGGAACTGTTTTTTTTTTTCGAATTAAATTAAAAATTTGAGGAACCATCAATTGAACTCAAACATAATTGTATTTTGCTTAATTTTGAACCTTTTTTTTGAGAGAAACGGAAGTTTAGGTAAAATAAGTTCAGGTTATTGTGTTTTTCATTCCATATATTTTCATATATTATTCTACTGTACAATAATCGCCTATGAGTAATCATATATACATAATATAATCTATTAGTCATTCATTTTGTAAAAGATTCTACGTATTATTTCGAGTTTCTTGATTTTTATTTTTTCTTTATTTCTCACGTAATCTTTATTTTTATTCATTATTTTCCTTCTTTTTTGTTTATATACAATCTATATATGTAGATTGGCGGTGGGATCGGATGAAAACGTCACGGTGTGTGCGATTGAGTAGACTTATGACGATAAAAAGATTTTTTTCTGTTTTTCGAAGAATACGATTTGTTACAAATTGCACACGTGTTACGAGCGCATTTTTTCTAATTTAATTCCTCAACTTTTCTCCTTCAACTAGAGAGGATTTGGCTTTTAACCGCAGGATGTTAATGGATTTATAATTTTAATTGAGGGATCTGAGCTTTTCATGAAAAAGATTCTATTTTTTTTGGCCACTGCTTTTACGAATTATTTTTCAGACAATTGTTTTTCATTTCGAGTAAAAAGTTAGTGTGGAAAAATTTATCAAGAATCTAACACTACATCGAATCTTTTTGAAGTTTTTTCTCCTTTTTCGTTTAAGAGTTACAAAAAAAAATGTAGCGTGGGCTTAAACCAATTTTTCTCCATGAAAAAGAATTTTTTTTTTATAGAAAAAAACTCATTTCCTTTTACATTATTGCTGGATTTTTTTTTTTTTCGAAAATTACTACGACTAATTGCCCTTGCACAATTAATTCAACGCTCCTGCGCAATTGCCTAATCTCTAAAGTTTTATTTTTAATTACACTGGACGACTATACGGGGTATGAGTTTGTTTTTCTTGAACTCCAAACAACAATTTCGAATGAGATTTACGAATTGCTTCAATATTCCATTCGCAAATGAAAAGATCAAAATATTTTCCAAAATCATTTCACTCTGAGACATTCTTCTTTGCCACGAACTATTTACCAACTCATTATTTTCACAAGTTACGTTGTATTGTTACGTCAATGTACAAATACTTCTTTCAATTAAAAAAAAAAACCAATAATTTTTCTTGTTTGCAGCCCTTATCCATGCGCAACAAATTTCATTACGGTTTTAAATTATTGCAATCGTGATAAGTTAATCATTTAAAAAAATCAAAATCGAGGGGCTCATTCCTTATTTGGCGAATTAAAAGGAACGTTACTCGCAATTGAGAATCCATGCAAAATCGCGGTTTGCTATCGTACATCCTTATACACTGTAAAAACAACATCACAGAATAATAATAATAATAAAATTGTAAAAATTTCTCGAGAATCACAATAAAAAAGAGGAATTCATTCGTAATCTCATGTCGAATCGTACTACGTATATAAATTTTATGTTATCCTAACTAATATATACACCAACGAAACTTAATATATTTTTCAGTAGGACTATTTGTCATGTCGAGATTCCGTAGATCACAATTGAAACAATAAAAATTAAATGAACAATGAACTAAATTAAAAATTGAATTAACGAGTATCATGACGATTAGAGTAGTGGGAAATATAAATATCTTTGGTACACGATTCAACGCCTGTTAAAAGATCCAACGTACGTTATGTTTTCTTTCTCCTTTTCTCGTTTCTTTTTTCAGTGTTGTTGTTGTTTTTTTTTTTCGTTACGATGAATTACCGTGGCAAGATTGGCCGGATAAAGGACAAACTTTGTGTGCCTTTTTCTTTCTCTTTCATTTCTTTCTCCTTCAATAACGTTCAATAGGTTTTTCTTCCATTTCTTTTCTCTTTTAAACATGTACGGAAAAATCATTTTCAACACGAGAGGAGAACTTTTAAACAGAGATGAAACGCTTCGCGTTACTTTGTAAAGGAAACCGATTTTTCACCTGTTTTTACGATTCAACCATTCTTTTTGCTTTTGTTTTAAGAATAGTGGCATTTTTTAAGAGCGGAATGTGAGTTAGAAAATGATTGATGAACTCGTGGCTGTTTTTGGCACTTTGGAAAAGTCCTGGAGAATTAGACAACAAGTTCAAATCAGAATATTGTTGTTTTTTTTTGGGATTTTAAATAAAAGCTTGTAAAGTTGAATTTTTCGTCGATCAATCGAAAAGTTTCATCTCTGTTTATAATCACTCGTGGGCATTCGACGTTGAAATATTGGAGGAATGTTGAATTCGATCTCAGCATATGCTCGAAATTCCATGTGTCAAACTTTTTTCCAATACAATGTGGAATTCGCTAAGTGGCTCGAGTATGTGAATGAGGAAATTGAGTAATCCAGGATTTCGCAGGAACGAAGCTTCCTCGTACATCTCGCTCGTGGAACGAGCGTCGCTTATTGGTCTCAACATTGGATGGAGAAGTTGTTCCCTAAAAAAAATAGTGAATTTCATTTTTTTACTTTTTTCTCCTCGTGCTATACCATTACGTCGGTTTTTTTGCTTATTCTCTGCTAAATGTTTACCTCGCTGCGAGGCAGATGAAGAGTTGGAATTTTCCATCTTTGCCAAGTGTCTGACTGAAGGTATTAATTTGATCAATCAGATGACAATAACATCGGAGTATCGTAAATCTCTGATTACTTTCGACATGAGTTCTTCGATCTCTGCTCAGTCGTTGAGAATATCCATCCATTTCTTCGAGCAGGGACATTTCGAAATTTTCCTTCACGCGAACTGTAACGAAAACGATTTCATTAAATGTCCAGTCCGTTTACTTGCAGCCTTTGTGAACATAAATATTTCGTTTGAAATGAAAAACTTACGGAAAAAATCCCAGACGTAGAAATTTCGACCAAATATCCTCTGGTTTTTGAAACCGTACAAAAATGTTTGTTCCAGCGAAGGCACCAGGCCACCCTCGCCACATAAAAGAGCTGTCAACGAGCCATCCAATGGTTCCCTTCTGTAGTGGAATTTCACGATAGCATTCACTGCCTCTCCTGATTAAAAAACGTAAGTACAAAAAATTAGTTTTTCTTTTCGTAAGCAAAACTGTAAATCTGTTCTTTTTGATACTAAACATTTTTACATCGAATTAATTTTAATCGTCAATATTAATTGTAATATATTACAAAGCTTTTTTAGACACTTTTTCTTTACCGAGCATATGCTGCAATTCGACTTGTGACAAAGTAGGTTTCCTGGGTATACTCGGGGATCTACATCGGGGTGGAGTGGAGCAAGTTTCCACCAATTCTTCGCTATCGATGCTCCGAGGTACAAGAGCACCGACGAGCAATCTTTCTGTAGAACTGTCATCAATTCCTCGTCCGAGCCACCGACCACAAGGGAATTTAAAAGTATGACCTGTCACTTCGTTCCTTACGACGACGTGTTCGACCATCCATTTGGGTGAAATTCCTGTGTTGTCGTGTCCTATTCGGAGGGTTGACAAAACTCCCAAATTTTTGTGCTAAAAAAAGTAATTGTTGACATATTAAAAATACCATATTTCGAGAATTATTGTGCGGCAATATTTTTGCAGCTAAAGTGAGAAAAATAATACACGAATTATTGAGGAACTGGAATGTTTGATTTGCAGAAGAAAAAAAGATTTTTCCTGTGGAGAACTGGATGAACTTACATGAAATACGAATTCCAAAGCTCCTTTAGGAATTGGTACGGGATTAGTTTCGCACAAAGTGCCGGAAATGGCGACCCAGCTATTGGCCGATGTTGTTGCGGCACTCGCTTTTCTACTTGGGAAAATAATGACGCGATAGGGCAGTTTCGTCGTTGGATAATTGTTCGTAAAGCAAAAATAATCGACGGCGTTTAGTGTCAATAAATGATATAAAAATTGTTCTTTCTCCTCCTCGCAACGAAGAAACGCGGATCGTTTGTACTGGCTCCTAAAACAAAGTAAAATCGTTTATTCGAACATTCGAAATCTGCAATTGATTAATTAAAGGAATTTCAATGATTAAAGTTCTCAAAAATTCTTCATTTTTTCAGTACCTCAGTAAAGTATTGTCAGCCAACAGTGTTTTGAGGTGACGAGACAATAATTTTTTCTCCAACGCCAATCGAACCCACGCCCTCGCGTATCCAATGTGAGTCTTTATTTCAGTCATTGCTTGAATATTTCTTATATCAAAAGTTAGAGAATCGGGCAACGGTCTGAGGTGTTCAGGGCCAATGGATTTTCTTTCACCCATCGATCTCTGACGGTCGTTGCCACGGGTCGGCGAAACGTCGGTCTCGAGTGCCAAGTTGGATAAATCTTGAGTGATTAAAAGGAATGTAAACAAATTATGCATTTTTTTTGTCATCCTTGATTTCCGTGCAGCACATTCGCAAAACTTCATGCTCCAAAAATCACAATCCAATTTTTTCTACAAATCTTCAGAATAAAAATATTTAAAAGTTCCGATGGATTGAAATGTGGGCATTCCAGGACGGGTTTTGTAAGTATCCAAAAAGCTTTCATGCGATTGCAAAACATGCCGTGATCGTGCAATTGAAACCAAAAATATAAGTCAGAAAAAAACTAAGCACAAATCTTAATTGAAAATTGTATCGAAAAAATGAAAAAATTATAAACGAAAAAAATCCGGCAAGCCAATGCATAGGCTTACCATTAAAGTTGTCCTTGATATAGGAAGCAATTTCATAAATGTTTCGAATCTTAATGGTCGCGATTAAACGATCCGATAATCCGTGAGATTTATTAGACGATGGTTTTTTTTCTATTGAAACATAAAAGTAAAGGAAACAAAAAATAATGTAAGAACGTAAAAATAAAGTGTCTACGATTCGTGCAATGAAGTGCAATTTTTGAATCAATTCGAGAGCCTGTCACATTGAATGAAATTTTAGAAAAATTCGTAAATAAATTGACCAATGATTACAGTTTTTCTTAAAATTTCCCAGCCAAGCCCTTCGATTAATTTCCAAATCATACTGCAATGATACTGTGCGCTATCGACAAGGTCTTTTGTGCGAAATAGTGAACGTTAAATGAAAAAAAAGTGCCGACAACGAATAAACACTAAATGCTACGTGAGCAGAGGCAGAGAAAAATAAATTTTACTCGATCGAGAATAACGAACGTACAATCAAGCCGCTTTCGTAGAACGCACCAAGCTAGGGCTGCATATCCGAAAATATTAATAGTACGATTAATAAGAGAGCATAGAAATGATTAATCGCTGATTTTTCGTTAATTCTCGTCATATTAATTCCGTTGAAAATTTCCATAGTCCAGATTTACTGTCGCCGATACCAGAAGCCTATTTACAATAATTTTTAGCACTTTCATTACAGGGTTGAATAGCCAATTAATAAATTATGATATTTTTATGTTTTTTTTTTTTTTTTTTTTTTTTTTCAAATGAAAACAAATGGTTATCGAACAATGTTCGTTCTAGCGAATAGAAATAGAGTTTGTCAATATTATTTTCTTCGTATAGATTTTGGCGATAAATAGGGATTTTGATGAGAATAAAATTAGCGAGTTGATCGAAATGACGTTGAAACGTACCGGGTGATAAAAAGTTCGGATCGATCGATTTTGCAGAATCGTTACATTCCTCCAACTCTTGGTACATCGTGAGATGGGACCAGAGAGCACTTTTTCCTTGTTTATTTTGGAGTCCGTGACTCCAGACACGTTCAAGCAAATCGCAGAGACTCGCGACCAGAGTATTTTCTTCGACGTCCGAAAGAGATTCGGTTCCATGGCCCAGAGCCACTGCTTCAGATCCCATTTTTTCAACGAGCATTCTTTTTGTCTTGGATTTGCAGTCCTGCAAAAATGTCAAAATTCGTATCAGTTTAAAAGAATCATTTTCGCTCAGGAAATTGCAATCTTGTTTTTTTTTCTTCAGGTCGTCGGAGCTCTTCTTACCTTGAGCAATTTTTCCACGAAGGTCCAATTAGCCTGGGCTATGAGCGCAGGACTCATATCAGCGGACAGTTTCGTTTGTGGCCTTGGAGATTGAGTTTCTTGCGGCGTCGGCGGTTTCCCATTCGCCTCAAGTGATTTCATCTTGTATTTCCATTGAGTTTGGCCTTTTCGACTACTGTACACGATGCAATTATATTTCAGAAGAATTAGTATGTTTTTCAATTTGAAATCGTACAAAAACTTTGTTTTTTCACTAAATATTTCACTAATTCAGATTCGCTGACTTTTTTTCAAAATTCATTCATACTAAATGTTTTTCTTACCGTAGCAGACTTTGTGTTAAGCAGGAAAAAATATATTTTCGTGTTAGTTACAAAATCTTGCAATTAATTTCAAATGGATTAGATTTAAAAAAAAAGAAATCAAAAATCTTTTACCTCTGAACTGGTTCCTTGTTCATCGCCACGTTGTCAAGCAGAGGAAAACTGCGAAAATACGCTGCTCGATGTGGAACTATTTCCGTTGGAGGATTAGCCTCGAAATCTACGTTGTTCAGTTTATTTTCCAATGTTTTTTGTGACTCGACTACGTTGTTCGATACTTCGTAACGGGTCGACCGGATTATGCCTTCTCCAACTTTTTTTCTGATAGAAAAAAATCGAATATAAAAACACTATCAGATTCTGTAGATTTATTCGAGATTTTATTTTCCTTATCAAAATTCGAATCAATTGATAGGTTTAAAAAAATTAGAAAAATTCAGAAATATTCACGAACTTTATTTGAGCGATTCTGTGGTCAAAGATTTTGATGTTCGAGTCCAATTCGCTCCAGGAGGACATGACTTTATTGTCAACGAGAGACGCGAACATCTGGGTCTCGAGGAATCTCGACAAAAATGGCAAATGTTGTGCGGGCTGATCGGACAAAAATGTTGCTTTGTCGAAAACGTGCATGCTGTCCCGATTATTTAACCACTCGTCTTTGTCCTGAAATTTGATAATAAAATTCGTATAAAAATCGACAGTAATATGAAACTGATAAACTTATTTTTTCTTCGATCTTTACCTGACTCGGATGAATGACGAAATGATCATATCCGGAAAAAAGTTGAACGAAACGATTCAGAAACATTTCTCGTACAGCGTTGTTGAACACGAGAGTTTCCTGATATTCTTCTTGGGTCGTGAGTATTCTGTCTTTCGTTAAATTTTCCACCGAGTCAATATCATCCAAACTTATACCTAAAAAAAATATAGTTCATCGTAGAAATGAAAAAAACAACATAATTTTTTCCTCCAATACGAAGGTTCGAAAGTTTCATAAATTTATTTTTCGAAAAGTGAATAACTATCGATGCTGTTAGTGGTAGAATAATAATTACCTGTTTTTTTGACAATGTCGACGATTCTTTGGAGAGCATCGGATTGCGGCATCGTTTCCGGTCTGTCCCAATCGAGAACATCGTGCAACGAATGTTTTCTCCGTCCAAGATGAAATCCTGAGCCGGGTAATGTTAAACTAGTCGACATTATATCACCGTTGAAATAATTTATGACCATATTGTCAGTCCTGTGAAAAAAATTGAAAAAAAAAAAAAGAAAAATTGTATTGGAAATGTCTCCCAATAAAAAGATTGTACAAAGAGAAAGAAAAACCATCGTATTGAAACTCACTTCTCGGTTTGTGGAATTTTGTACTTGTTCAAGAGACTCCGTAGCTCGGCAATGAACTGCATTTTGTGAGGGAATACCGGCAATTCTTCGGGGAATTGACTGCTTTGTTTGTCGATGTCTACGTAGCAGAGATTCGCCTGTAAAAATAAATAAAAATGGTTAAAAAATGAAAAATAAAATAGAAATAGAATGTGAGTAAAAAATGTAAAAACTTACTTCGCTGGCGATTTTCAAATTTCCGCCTTCGCTGTTCGCATGCAGTCCCATTATAAAAGGCACCGGTGCGTCGAGGAAGTGATGGAGGCTCGCGGGTAAAATGGGTACGTAAACGTGTTGCCAGGAGAATGGAAATAATAGAGCGGTTATGGACTCAGCAACGACCATTAATTTGTGAAAGTCCGTGCTCCTCAACAATACTTGATTCTCAAGTAAAACACAAGTGAACAATTGTATGACAGTGTCGACCCCTAACCACGTGAACATGTCTTTGAGGGGATAATCCAACATGGGCAATTCCAAAGATGGATTTGGATGGATGATGACGAGGTCAAGAGGCTGCTTCGCTGGTTCGTCATTAGGTACGAAAAATTTCAATGATTTACCGGGCAACGGTACGGGTACGTTGTACAATAAATTGTATACGTATGATTCAAGACTGAGTCCAGGTCCTGGATGTCTAGGAACACATCTGATAAAAGTCCCAATTAAATTAAATTAATGAGCTCATTTTTAAAATCCAATTAAAATTGATCATTTGAATGATCATTATCATGAAGTTATGTAAATGATTGATAATACTTTTATCCTATTATGTAATAATGACGCAATTGTATGAATTCGAACCTCTAATGAGAGTCAATTCAATTATCGCTTCAATTATTTAACTAATTGAAGGATTTGTTCCAGTCTTTCAAATTCAATAATCAATAATCAATAATAATAATAATAATAATAATCATGATAATAAAGGGGATAATTATTGAAAGATCTAATAATAAAAAGAAGCGGATGAAACTCACTTGTAAAGGTTGGTGAGGAACGTTCTTGCTGCGTGGAGGTAGGGCTGTTGGCATAGTAGTGATATCGATTTGGTAACGAATAGTTTGTCTTTGGTAGAATCGTAATAAGCCAATGCTGCACCGGGCGAATGTGCGGATAATTTAAAGTGTCTGGGCAATGATCTCGTGCTATGACCGTCTTGACCCCTTCGCGGTCTGTAACGATCGTACGATTTTCAAAATTTTTCCTTATTTTGCAAAAAATGGTTTTAAGCGATTGAAGAATATGACGCGAGCATGTACTTACGCGGGCGGTGTGCCATTTTGTCCACTGCTCAATTCGGTAATAAACATTGCCTGGAGAGTCTGCATAGCTGCGCATATTTTACGATTGCGACACTCTTCGTAAAAAACCAAACTGAAACCGTATGTACGGTGTCCATCTTCTTTGGTGAGTACGAAAGAGTGGAAAGCTGGTTCAACGGAGTGTTTTTGCGTTCGAAATCTCAAACCGCTCGGCAAACAAAGCTGTTGAATCGCCCGATTCATGAGAATTAAATAAAAATAAATAGGCTCATATACAGGGTGTCCCAAAAGTCAAGCCCAATATTTACAGAGCAAGTGTATGCTGTGATTTTCGAAAGAAAAGTCCTTTGCAAGTTTTCCCTCCGTTCCGCCATTCACAAGATATTTATTAAACAATCGATAATTAATTAACGTTTTGTGCTAGACAAAACGGCTGCGAGAACTTTGATATTCAAAAGTTCGCGGTCAATATTTTCCACTGAATATTATTTGCCACTTTTGGGACACTCCGCATATGCTCAAATATATTATCAGGGTATTGTCACTTACCATACAGACGGCATGTTCGTCGAACGGATTCCACGGCACCGAGTCTGGATAATGCCCGAGTACTTTGCTCTTGTAAGCTCGGTCCAGTGGTGTACATTGCAAAGAGTCACCTAAAGGCAAAATAATAAGAGTGAGACGAAGTTTAGGCTGAAGAAAAAGAAGATGAGGAAGACCGGAGGGAAAGAGTTAAGAATCGCGTTGCAACGTTCGCAAAGTCGTTACTCCGCGTACTGTGTCGTGCAGCCTCCGTGTGTGCGGTATCTCGAAAAGCTCGCGACCTCAATGAGACCGCCTCGTAGTACTTGGCAACTCTCCAATCTTCAAGAGCCTCCACGAGTGTAGCTCCTTAATCATGTATAGTTTGTGAGAACACTAAGCAAAGTAGTAAGAACGAGAGAGAGAGAGAGATGATAAGAAGAAGAAAAAATACACGAGTGTCCTTATCCGTGTGTCGAGTTAATCGTTCGCTATTGAAGAGCTTGGCTACAAAGTCTCGAGACGTTCTACACCGAAGATGAGTCTACCACCTCCAAGTTTAATCCTGATAATAGAATATCGGATTTTTTTTTTTTTTATATACTGATGAGCTATGAGAAACAATGGCTCTGCTAGGTCACACGCTTTGCCGAAGGCGAAATGGAGTTTTGAATAGGAGGATAAATGACCTTGGCCACTGAGAGAAAGCAGGGCAAAGTTGGAAGAATAGAGACAGTTGGAGGCGGAAAATTTGCAAGGTTGAATTTGAGTAGGGCACGCTGCAAAGACTGCTGTGGATTCAATGATCAAGCTAATTGACAAAAAAAGTTTTTTTGCCTCTAACGCGAGATAAACGTTTAAGGTTCATCAAGGTTCGTTTTCCACTTGAATCCCGCAATTTTGAAGAGAAAAGTATTCAATTTTAAGTTGATGAGATATTAAATAATAAGTGTCAGCTGATGTGGGGGGTTAATCAACGAACCGCGGATATACGGATCCGCTTGGCGGCTCCCACTTAACAAAATCGTGTACTGCATTGACAGTATCGCTAAATAATTAATATCTTGACGACGCTTTGTCGCGGAGAAAAATAGCTAAAAGCTTTTTCCTTTATGATTTCACGCTCTATCTCTCGGCAGCTATTTCATGACTTTTGGGCGTGCTCCTAGGCTGCTATTTGGCAGCAAGTGTCTACTTTGATTAAATAAAGCCAGCCAGAGTAAACCAGCAAATCATTATGATACCGACATGCCGAAAAATCAGACATTTTATTGGCATCGACTCGAGGAACCCGTCAAGGAAAAATGAGAGACAAAAAGCTTTCCAAGATTGACTGCAATCCAGTCTGCTGAAGAAGGTTCGCATGAAGTATGAAAAGTAAAGAAAATAAATCTAGCTTTTTTCCAAGATCGTGAGATTCTTCGTGTGTCCTAAGATTTCGTTTCGTGCGAAAAAATTTGTCTTGCTTTAGCACGATAAATTACTTCCAGTCCAATTCTTTTTTCAAACTTTTGGCACGGTCTTGTTTGCCCTCGGAGTATTCTCGTCGGGGTAATACGAGTCAGACTAATTGAATTTCATTTTTCAAACAATTATTATTTTTTTATCCATATTTATTATCGTTAAATTGAGAATATTTTGCATTCGAGAATCTTTGATACTTCGTTGCAAAGGAAGCATCTTAACCTCGAGTGTATAATTAGCGAAAATCTCGAAATTCGTTGATTCCAGTAATGGCGATCAATAGAACTAAATTATTCGTAAAATCAACTCGTGACTTTAATTACAACTCGGAGTTGAACTAGAGTCTCTGAATGCTTGCCTCTCAGAGGTCAATTTCCTCTTGATAATTGAGTCCTCCAGACCCCGGGGCCATTACGTCGTATAATGCCACTGTACGAGCTTTGCGAATCGAGTCAAGCTGTGATAACAATTTTCTGAGCGTATACGAACCGTTTTGTCTTATTGTGAAGTTTTACAATAAAAAGAAATTACGAAATGAATTACTTGCTCACAGATTGCCATTAAGCGAATGGAAACCATTTTTTTATTGCATATAAATTCGATTCATTTTGTTAATCGATATTATTTTCAACTCGATATAATTAAATAATCGTGATTAAAATGAACTTTGATTAACTCGATTTTCTTTGAAATAATTCAACACAAACAAATGCTAAGCCAACTTTGGTTTCGTCTGGTTTTCTTCAATGCAAATTACTCCGTTCAACGGGTTTAATTGAGCGTTGACAATTGCGATCAAATTACCCGGAGGTTTACACATGTGTGCGTAAAAGTACAACAAAGTACGTAATAATCGTAACGATACTACGACTTAATACTTCTAAAAGTTTGAAAGCAATGGAAATAAAATCGGTAGGACAGCCGCAAGGAAAGTGATGAAATTACGCGGAGGGGTCATGCTTTTGAAACAGATTTATCGTGACAGCACTTCCGAGACCCGTCATGAACTCTCCAGAGAAGTTTTTGTCATTTCGTCTTTCTGTTCAGTGCTTCGAACCTCACATGACCTCCAATCTCATCACGGTGAAATAATATTTGGCCAAAACTTCTGAACACTGTGAAATTGAGGCGTCAAAGCTGTTCCAACGAGTTTTTAACTCTCCGCAGCATGGTGGGTGTCATCGTGGAGACGACTAAATTCTCCGGAAGTATTTTCCAAATAATTGGTATATGGATTTCATCCAATATTTTCAAACTACTATTATCAGCTCATTGGTATCAGTTCCATATCCAAAAATAAGTAAACAAATGTTTGAATGTTGCACAACTTGTTTCTAGACTCAGAAAATTGAAATGAAGAAAATGAGAAAAATATAGCAAATGCTATTGCATAGAAATTTGATATAAATTCGTTTCATTGTTTTCGAGTAATCATGTTTCAAAGTTTGGTGGTTTATTTTGAGAAAATTGATATTATTGCATTTGCGGTAACTACTCCTTCGTACGGTTTTCTGTAGGGTGTATTAAATTGACGGGTAAAATGAAATTTGGTTGGACAGAGGCAGTCGCGCGAAGGGGCGGTGTATGAAGTGATCGATATAAGTGCTCGATCACTCGACTCTCACGCAACTCGACTTGTCACATAATTTCATCATCTCTTTAATGGGAAGATTGAGAGTGTTCCGGCAAGGAGTGGTTCCTTGGCAGGCTTCGTGAGACAAAATCGAGCACATCCATCGTTACCTCTGCTATTTTACGTCGTGGAGGTACGACCAAGGCTATTGATAGAGGATGTCATTATGTTTGTTCGTACGAACCCAGCAGTTGATACGATACATTCTGGTCCAGTTAAGCGATCTTCTAAGTGTCGAAAAATTAATTTCGATTTTTTTTAGGGTTTCGATAATGAAGGAGGAACCCTTAAAACTTCGTACCGTCCTTCCGTCCATTTTTGCGTGAAAAAAGTGGTGCATTAAACGTGGTTGAAACTTTACAAATCCTTCCATGAGCCATTCAAGCAAAGACCAAAAAAAGCGTGGCCCCAAACTGAAATTTCGCTCAATAAGCCTCAATAATTATATGTTTTCAAGTAGTCATTTGGAGCCTTTGTTGATTCTCGTACTTAATTATGAATCACACTGTACGATATATATGCTCACTATGGACGGGAGAGTAACAAGCGCGAGGAAAACGAGGGTATTGATTTGGGGATTGCACGCACTGAGAGACCACAGGACAAACATATTTTCTATACGAAATGTCCAAACGTTTGAAGCGTTTTTGCTCCACGTCTTTGCACGCGATTTTTCATGTATATAATCCCGCCATAGCGATTACAGACAATAAAATCGAGGATAGAACGCGAATTTGCTCACGGTAAACGTGCCTCGCTACTACGTTTGAGGTCCCCACAAAGAATTCCTTTTTTTTTATATTTTAAACGTACGTTTGACGAAAGTGAGTGTACGTTACGGGTTGCAGTCGAGTGACTCAGACTTACAGACCGCTTCCTTCTAAGCCTTTCTCGTATATGTGTAAACGTTTCTGTAACACGGTGGCCATCGATATATAGGGTGTCCTAAAACTCATGTCCAAAATTTATACTAGTAGATAGATCTTGAAATTCTGAAGATAAAAGCCCTCGGACATTTTCCTCCCGAAGGCATCCCTAAGGAGATATTACTGAATTTGGAGAACTAATAAATCGCAGAGAAAAATGGCTAAGGACTTATCTCTTCAGAATTCCACGGTCCATCTGTCCTCCAAATTTTAAGAGTAACTTTTCCGACACCCTGTATACGCACTCTATACGAGGCTCTTTTTTTCCCCCCCTCCTTTAGTAATTTTCTCTCGGCTGCCCTTTTCTCTCATACGGGCGATGTCGTCATCTGTGGAACCCTGCGTAAAAAGAGGGTCGCACTCTCGCTCCCTTAAGTAGTCTTTCGAAGGGCGGATGTGATGTGGTCGGAAAAGAGAATTTAGTGCATTGATACTTCTACTCTACAGCATCAGTTTATTCGAGCTTGGAATTATTTAAATTTTATATACTCTTATTTATTTTCTCCTAATTATTTTACGAATGTCAACTCGTAATAGTTTGTTTGCAAAATATATTTGAATGCTATTTGAGCAAACTCATGAATTAATTGTTATCTTGAATTTGTTTTTACCTTTAATGATAAACATTTCAAATAATCATAGACAGTGGATTTCATTGGACAGAAAAAACGAATAAATAAGCAAGAATAAAATCAAACGACGGCGAAGATTGAAAACGATCCCTCGTTCTTTTCAGTTCGCAAAGTATCGAAACCCCAGAGAAGCCACTGGGGAGTTTTCAACCCTCTCTACCTCGCATTCGTTTAAACCTGAAGGGAGACGAGCCACGGAAATGACGGCGTCAGTGCAACGGAAATGGAGTAAAAGAGAGGGAGAAAGGAGGAGAAAAAAACGAAAAAAGAAAAAAACGTGGCTAAGGGATGCTGGCCACTAGGGATTTTGTTTCGGATCGTCGAGGCACGTGTTTTTTTTTCTTCTTTTTGTCCGTTCTTTTCATCGGTCTTGAATTGTTCAGGCGTGACAAGGAAAAAATCGATGCACATGAACACCACCGGAAATCTAAATTTTCATGATTCACATACGATAAATAAAATTATCACGCTCGATCGAAGACAAAGGGAATAATTAAATGGACGTGAATTATTTATAAAAAACATTGTAGTTCATTCTTTTCATTATTATCATGTTCCTCCAATTTTTTATATTTTTTTAAAACGACATTCAAGTCCGTCTTTTCCGCTAAGATTATTTTTATTCATTTCGTGTATTTCCATGTTTTGGATGAGATTTTTCGAGGGTTATCTGGACCGAGATTCTCTGACCTGTTTGTTCGTTCTTATCGTTCTTGTTTTTTTTTATCTCGCTCTTTCACTTCATCTTTCTTTTTTTATGCTTTTTTTTCGACCTCGACAAAGTTTCGTATGTTTATCGAGACGTTCTTTGACTATTGGCCTCTCTATACTGTTATATATGCATATATGCATTGCCTGATACTCGAGATTGTGGAATATTAAGCGTCCTTTGTACACAACACTGGTACCCATTGTTCCAATATTCCGATGAACTAGAGCGATTATTCTCAGCAGTTCTAACGGGACTTCCAGCGTTGAACCTTAATTCAAACTCAAACTTGAATTCCTTAAATCGAATTTATTTCTTTAAAAATAATCATTTTATAACAATTTTGTCGTTAGGTACGAAATGAGTTTGCGGACAGGGTAAAAAATCATAAAAAGCAACGAAATCATTTAAATTAAAACAAAAATAGTTATTTGTACAAAAATAACAAATTGTCATTCATTGTTTATCGTTGCAATAAATTAAATGACAACGTTTGTTTTAACCCCTGTTAAGGTGACTTTTGTCAAATAAATACTTCATTCTGTATTTTTATTTCTTACTGTTTGCGAAAGAGTGTATATTTATATATGGCGAAAAATTCCCAACGATTAAAATAGAAACGGGACGCAGAGACAATGCCGAAAAGATTTCCCGCACTTTCGAGGCCTCGTCGGATACTTTATATTCGCGTCGTAGGTAAATCACAAAAAGAGAGTTCGAGAGTGTTCGAAACGGAGCATGTTAATTACGGTGAAAGACACCCGTTTCTAATAAGCTTAATTGCAGCTGCAATTCGTCTACGACACACCCTGACGCGTTCTTTTATTTATCTCACTCTTTTTTTTCAAAAAAAAAAAGAAAAAAAAAGAACCACGTCATTCATATCTGTTCCGGTTGAAAAGAGCTTCCCTACTTTTATTACGCGCATTCATGGCGATTGCAGCGAAATGGAACTTTTTATTCAGTCCACCGGAATTACTGAGAGAACGAAAAAAAAATCTGAAAGATAATTTCCGAAATACCAAGGAACCATTTTCGAACACTGTTCGTAATAAATGTGGAATCACAAATACGAAAAAAATTGCGAAACTCTCAATGAACTTTTCAATATGTTTCAAAAATTTACCCTTAAAAATATGTTTAATTAAGTATTCAAAAATGATGGAAAAGTTTTTTTTCTCCCGAAACTAGAAAATATATTGTCGTATAACTAACAAAAGTCTGTTATCGATCGAAGTATATAAACAAAATGGATAAAGTCCATGAGATTATAATAAAATTATTGAAAAATCTGTTCAGACGAAAATAAAACGAATGAAAAAATGTGTTCGTCGTTTAAGAGGGAGAATTTCGGTGAAGCTGCAAGGAAAATTTGAGACTAGCATGCAGCTGCTCTACCGAGTATTTGGTCGTATCTTTAGAACTTTTTTTTGCCTGTCTTCGGTCTTGAACGTCACGTTGAGTAAACGTGTTTCATTCCTTTGTGAGAGTGAGCTTTTGTGCGTCAAGAGAGAGAGAGAGAGAGAGAGAGAGAGAGAGAGAGAGGAAGAGGAACAGAGAAACAAGGGGTGGTTTCTTCATCAACTCAAAGCAAAGCTTATTTTTTCGCAATAAAAAAAATAAAAAAGGAGAAAAAAACAATAATCTAAGGCTATGTGCTCCGTATAAGTTATTTTTAGATTTTCAGTGGGTGAACATGGGACGCTGGTTGGTTGCTGCAATTTCTGTGTGCATGGTACACTCTGGAGGATGCAAATTGAGAGACGCTCGAGAAGAAATGTCGTCTTGACTGAAAAGGTCTTGACTCATAAACTTTATTTCTCCACCTATTTGTAATATTTTATTTTCATTTTATTCATACGATCCTTGCAAATAGTAAAAGAGCAAATAAATTTTGAATAAATACAGTTGTAGGAAAACATAAAATGACGTGTATAAATTGAACGGTACAATATTTAATTATTACTATGATTATTTTAAAAGATTTGTATTTGACTGAGAAATACGACATCGATTGATTCGTTCCTGCAATACCACCAGATTTTCTCAGGGAGATCTGTTGCTTCCTGTGCATATTGTTCGAGCTGTTTTCTCGATGGTCCTCCAGGTATCTTTTTCTCTCTTACTCTCTTTGTGCTCCTCCAGTCAAAGAAAACCCTGACCCTGACAAAGAGCGTGTGCTCTTGGATAAAAGTTTTTTTTTTCTTTTGGTAAAAGACGACTAAGAACGTGTCTTTGTCATGCGAGCCTTAAATCTGCCAAGAGTTCGTGGGATTTCATTTTTGTTCAAACTTCTTATGACCTTTTTGTGTCGTTGTGTCGTTCATACATTTTTTGCATTTTTATATGGTGGAATTTTTGAAACATCATTTTTTAAATATTCTTCAACTATTTTTCACATTATTTCACATTTATTTGAATGTGTATTAAAACTTTTATAATAAAGAAAAAATTTATTTGGTTATTGGAACTTGTTCCGTTTTTTTTCGTGGGATTATTTCACGAGCAGCACAAACATTGGTGTGCTCGAGATGAGAAGTTGCACGCGTAGCATTCTTTCAATTAAGTGTCAATTGAATGCTGTGACCGAGAGCTCGAAGGGCACGGGAACTTTTTTCATGCGTACACTGATACATCATATTAATTTTAAACACGTTGAGTTGGAAGCGGAAAACTATTGATTTTATCGAATTCACGACAGAAAAGAAATTTGAATCCCCTGAGAGACATTTTGTCGTGAAATTTTGGTTAAGATTCAAAAAATTTCACAACAACCTTTGAAATTGATGTTGTCTTCGGAAATGACGAGAAAATCCCACATGCATAAAATCACATTGGAATAGCTTCTGGGTTTTTGTCTCTTTAAATCTCCAAGCATGCTAATAAAAAAATATTGCCGCAAGATTTACGATTATTATCTTATCATTATCAATAAAAAGTCCTAACTTGTATATTGTTGTTTGGATTTTCCCAAATGTTTGCGGACGTGCTTGTTATTACAGCTCTGCATTATTACAACAACTTTTGGCGGGCTTTTTTAAAAACACTTGGATCTTGGACGAACGAGATTCGAATTGATATTAGAATTTTGTGAAAGTTTATCACACGTGTTAGAATTTTTGAGTGAGAGAACAGAGTTTTTGTAGAGCGGAATTACGTCGATTTGGTAAAGAAAAGAAGGATTTTAGGGCAGCGAGTGTCGCGGTACATAAAAGATAGTACACGCGTGCGTACTGTGTCGAATCTGCGTCTGTTTCTCAAATTATGCAACGAGAGTAAGTTCGTTGTTCGTGAAAAATTCATGAGATGAGGAAAAATGATGGAAAAATGAACGCGAACATTTTTTGATAACTTAGATGATTGTGCACTTACCGAAATATTTGTCAGGTTCGAGGCCCGAATCCTTGTCGAGGCCACAAATGACAAAATAATCCGCAAATCTGTTTGGATGTTGCTCCGGACCACGAATTATTCCGATACCTCCATTCATCGTTTATTTTTTCCCTTTCACTCGTTACCCGCCAATTTTATTTCCCCCTTATTTCCTCCCACCACAGATACAGGAGTATTATCACACCGTGCACACATACATTCGCACAATAACACGCACACACTCACGTAAACAAATTACACGCAAAGCGCATCTTAACAACTGTCATTTCTCGGCGAGGGAGAAAGAGCGCAACAACAGCTGATGTTGACGCGAACGGGGCGAACCTCACTCTGAGAATAATTGATCTGTACTGGGATAACCATGAACTTAGCCACGGAACTTCAATCATTGATAAACCTTCCAAACAAGAAAGGTTTTTTTTAAACTTTCATGTTCGATACCCTCGCGGCTGTTTGTCGAATTACAGCAGCAGTATACTTCTTACTCGTAATCTCTGTTATCGACGAACATTACGGACCTCAAACAGAAAGGGTCATAAGTAATGTGTTTATATTTAATTCACACAATGAGTAATTATTGGAATTGAATTAGATTTATGTCATAAAATATACCATTAATGATTTGCGATTGTTTAGCCAGAATTTTCTTCTTTACTGTCGCAGCAGCACAGCTGATTTGCTAGTTCGCGTAGGACCTGCCTGAGGGCATTACCTGTGCAATTCTCGATTGGGTTCGTTCATGAAAACATCAGCTCCTTTTCTCGTCGGTAGTCTCTCCCCAAAAGTGACAGTAAACTCGCAATTGTTTCACAGCGTGGTGTGGAAGCGTCAAACAATTAATTAATTGTTGAAATTAATCGTTCGGGCCATAAAATCAATTTCTTCAGCTTCAAAATGTCTGTAAATTAAGGGATAAACGGTAAGTTTTTATTAAATATCCAAACAATTAAATCGGTTTGTCAGTGAATCATTCGCTGCCACAAAGTGATAAAATATTTCGTGGATAATAATCGTTAAATAATCAAATTTGGTATCCAATTGTTCCTTCGTTATGCTGCGAAATTTGCACGATCAAAACGTTGTTTTCTTCTCTCGTTTTCGACAATTTATCTATAATGTGATTATAAAGACATTGAGCGAAATTCAATCGTAATTCAGCTGTCATTACTGCACTACAAAGTCGTTTTTATTGCACTATGCAATTTTCCTTGTCAACTTTTCCAGGTGAGTTTCGAAAATTTTCGAAAAAGATTATTCCTTTTCGAAATATTTTCATAATGAATTTCAATTTTTTGAAAAATATCTTTAAAGCGATAAAACTAGTGTTGATTTATGTTGGTCTTTTAATTGTAACATTTACGCATTCATTACAATTTGCCATATTAAAAGAAGCTTTTTTTTTTTTTTCCAATAAGCAGTAATCATTTTTGTATTTGAAAATCAATTCTTTCATCAGAGCTTATTATCATTTTAAATAATGCTAACAGTTTTTGAATTTCTGCTCATTTATATTGATCTAATAATTTCAACTGATTTTTCGTGTAAGTATGGATTAATTTGATTGTAATTAATGCTTGTTAATGTTAAGCGGATAAAGTGGCCTCCGCAATGTCTTCGGTTCAGCGTGCGTTTGCTCACAAGCTGAGCAAACAACACGCTGCCGATGTTAGAAGACAAATAGCAACATCGACATCCTATTCGAGGGATTTGTCAAAAAGTGGAAGCAGCGTTTCTGGATTTTCTTCAACCGTGAGTTTCATAGTTTTCTGTATTATTAACTTTTAATATTGAAGTGATGAAATAATTTGAAACAAAAGCCAATCATCCAGGGATTATTGGTGAATAAGGATAAAAGATTCCTTTTGGGTCGACACTTCATTTATTATTCAACGGAAAGTAATGTATTCACATTAACTTTTCTTCAAATGCACAGATGTCGCTTTGCGAAGTACTGGAGCCGGTGGATTATGAGGACTTTTTGGTCCAGCATCAAACGGTCCTGGACAGAGATCCACTCCGTCCGATACTGGATTTTCCACCCGGTGATGTGGAATTGAGAGTAGTGAAGCGTAAAATTAGGACCGAAGAGCCTGTTGTTCCATTGGAATCTTTGTGAGTGCATTTGTTTGCTGTAAGATTGTTTGTAAAAAAAAATTTTCATTGTACATTTAAGTAGCAACAATAACCTAGCGATGATTTCAAAATGCAATGGAATTAAAAATCTGTCTCTCTGTATAATTTTAGGGACACTGTATCGCCTTACGTGAAAAGATGCATCGAAAGTTTCACATCGGATTGGACGGTGATTCACAGAAAGTACAAGGGTCGAGCATCGCCGATTGGTAGAGATAAATTATTGCAGGAGACACCGCGGCAGGATTTTGAAGTGGACCAGGAGGAAACGAACGGTTGTGGTTCACCGAGTGAGGAAGAGGATACGTCGAATGCGGGAGAGACGCCACGTGGTTCTTGGGCGAGTTTGGATTTGCGGCATTCTCAGCACGATCCCCTTTTACCGGGGCTTTTGGAGCGTGTGTGTCCAGAAACTATCGATCAGATGAACGAGCAAAAACGTTTGGAGGATCGTCAAGAAGCGCTTTTCCCACTTTACGCGCCGCCCACATCACCTGACGATGAATGGCAAGAAATAAACATGGCACCCGAGCCCGCCGAACCATTCGCTCATCGTATTCTCGTCAAATGTTTGCAACTCAAACTCGAGCTCGAAGTCGAACCCATTTTTGCTTGCCTCGCTCTCTACGACGCTCGGGAGAAGAAAAAAGTCTCGGAAAACTTTTACGTCGATATGAACTCTGAAAGCCTCAAACGCATGCTTGAAACTCACATCGCCTACAGCGATACCAGCACCCTCGCACGTAGCTGCGTTCTCAATATCTCTAAACCCAGCCCTGATCTCTTCCTCGTCGTCAGACTCGAGAAAGTTCTCCAAGGCGATATTTCTGAATGCGCTGAACCTTATCTTCGAGACGATAAGAATAGGGATAAGGTTATTATTTTTTATTTTCTACAAAATATACTGTTAATATATTTTTTTTTAATTCCTTACGGATTTTCGAGATTTCCCAACACCCTTTTGGATCAGAATTTCGAACCTCGAAACTTAGACAAGAATCAGAAAAAATTAACAAATATCTGAAACTTCTGACTTTTTCATCGTTTTATGAAAGGAGTTTGCTGATTTTTCAAAAAAGTTAAAAGATCATTTAATTAAGAGAATCGTAAATTTCGTACATGATTTTGAAAAATTCAAACAAATTATAAAATATGGTGGATGAACATCAAACTTGCTTTACGCAATGAAAAATATCGACTGATTATTTGTTAAACAATTATTTTTTGAAAGAATATTGTAATCATCTCAATAATTTACTCAGATTTTTTGCTAACTTCCGGGTACTGAAATTTTTATGAAAAATTATTATTGTTACAAAAAAATCTGTAATACATCCTCACCAAAATTGTGGTTTTAATGATCCAGGTAAAAGCCGCAGCAACAATGGCGTGTGAACGTTTGGGACGATATCGGATGCCACTGGCCTGGACAGCGATTCACTTGTCGGGGGTAATCGGTGGAGGTGGTGCAGGTGGTGATACGGACAGTACGGGAAGCGCGGGTTCATTGGACCGTAAGTCGGGAAGTTTGGAGCAATGGCGTAAGAAGGTGGTGGAACAGCCGACACGGCGAGGATCACTCGAGCGTCGTAGTTCTGACAAGAGGAGGAGTTGGTCGCCAGATGATTTTGCCAACTGTTTGGACAGTTTTCGTCCGATCACGCTGACGGTATCGAGTTTTTTTAAGCAGGAGAGTGAGCGATTGCGAGACGAAGATCTTTACAAGTTGCTGGTTGAATTACGTCGTCCTGGTTCGAATCTCAAGCGTTTGAAATGTTTGCCCGGGATCTTAAAGTTGGATCTGAGTCCAAGACCAGAGGAATTGCCGAGATGTTTGGATCCGGATCTTCGACGATTGTCGCCTTATCCAGACGAGAAAAATCGTCCGGTCAAAGAAATCCTTGAATTCCCTAGCGACGTACTGTCGCCCGATCTAACTTATCGAAATTTGTTGTACGTTTATCCGAAAGAGGCGAATTTCAGCTCGAGAACTGGCTCCGCCCGCAATATTGCAGTCAGAATACAATTGATGGGTGGCGAACAGGAAGCTGATGCTCTTACTGCCATTTTCGGTAGATCCTCATGCCCGGAAATGACTCACGAGTGCTTCACTTCCGTATCTTATCACAATAAAAATCCCAATTTTTACGATGAAGTCAAGATACGAATGCCTGCTGATTTAAGCGCCAAACATCATTTGCTTTTCACCTTCTATCACATCAGTTGTCAAAAAAAGGTGGAACAACCGAATGTCGAGACTGCTGTCGCTTATACGGTAAGAATTGATGATTTGCTATCGTGAAGATTTCCAAATAATTTTTTCAATGCCATAATCTTGTTTTATTCTCGCAAATTGATTTACAGTGGCTCCCACTTTTACGTGACGGACATTTACAATCGGGTGAATTTAATTTACCGGCCATGCTCGATCCTCCTCCCGCCAATTATTCGTACATTGCACCCGACGTTCTCCTGCCTGGTACAAGATGGGTCGACGCTCACAGGGGCGTTTTCACGGTAATCCTTGAACCGGTATCGAGCGTTCATGCTCAGGACAAATATATTGACAGGTAACTTGAGGTCGTTTCGAATTTACTTCTGTATCGATTGATTATCTGTTAAAAGTAGTCAAATAATTTGAATTGCAGATATTTTATTCTGTTATTAGTTTTTATCTGGTGTTTTTAAATGAATATTTGCAGATTCTTGTCGCTCTGCGGGTCTCTGGAGACCGGCCAAGTACCACCGAGAATTGGGGAGGCTGGAATGGAATCTGAGCTTAAATCGGCTCTTCTCGAGCTTGCGAGAGCTTCGCATTCAGCGCTAGTTCGTTCCCTGCCACAATTATTCGATCAGCTAATTTCTCTGCTGGTAAAACCACCGACTTTGCCGTCGCAGCCGTTGAATGTCGCTGCGACAGTATTCGAAGCGTTGGGATTGCTCGTGAGGAACATAACAAATTTGCCGGATGGTCAATTGGACGGTCACGGGCGACACGCTCTTCTGGCGACTTACACGGCTTATCAGTGTTCATTGCCAAGTATGACACGAGCAAATCCACCTCCTGCGGTGACAAGAGCTCAGAGTAACCCGGACTTACCGGTGGAGGATCTCGAGATGGAAATGCATTCTCGGGGTCTCGACAGAACGGCCTCGATGCGCCAAGAGTCGCCCTCTATAAGTGGTCAAACCGGAAGACGAATATTGCACGAAGAAATCGCTTTGCACTGGGTCGTTTCGACCGGACAAGCTCGCGAGCTCGCGATAAATCATTCCTGGTTTTTCCTCGAATTGATTGTTCGTTCAATGGTTGTTCATCTCACAGAAACTGGGAGTCTCGAAGCTCCGAGGAAATCACGTTTTTCGCCACAGTTCAGCGACGACGTAGCGACTCTTGTGGCCGCGTTAACGTCCGAAGTTACTAATCGTTGTGGCAAGGATCCTCGAACAGCTTCCAATTTAATTTACAGTCTGGGCAATTTTCTCTCGGATTTATTGTCCGTGATGGATCGTGGATTCGTATTGTCCTTGATCCGAGCGAGTTGTTGTTCGCTGTCGGACGCTTCGATCCACGTGCATGACTCCGCAGGTCTCTTCGCACTGAAGCTCGACCTTGTTCGTACCGTGTGTTCACACGAACATTACGTCGCGATTAATTTGCCCTTCGGTACGGGTTACACCTCGGGCTCAGCGCCAGCTTCTCCGAGCCCTTCCACCGGGAGTTCCGGAAGTCTCATTTCGACTCTGGTACCTGGTGAACGCGGACGTTTCTCCGAGCTGAGTCAGGAGTTTCGACAGCAACATTTCCTCGTTGGTCTCGTTCTCAGCGACCTTTCCAATACCCTGGAAATTCCTAATCCAATGCTTCAAAACAAAGCCATTGGTACTGTACGTTATTTGATGGGTTCCCACGACATTGATCCACGTTACGCCGAACAATCGGCCAAAGCTCGTGTCGCTGCTCTCTATTTACCCATTTTAAATATTCTCATCGATGCGCTTCCCCAACTCTATCATTGGGACTCAAAAGACAAAAGCGTTTATCATGAGGAAACCGCTTCTATCACACAATCCGTTGCTCTTGCGATTGCCGGTGGCGCCTCCGCCGCTGCGGATCACGCTGCAGGCACCCAATGCCGTGTTTCTCTCAGCTCCGAAGCTACTAGACATCTTTTAATGTGTTTCCTATGGGTTCTCAAAAGTCTCGAAAGATCCGCTCTTGCACAATGGTGCGGAGAATTAAGCGCCAGACGCGTTCTCAGCCTCCTCCAAGTCCTCAATATCGCTACTGCCGCTTTTGAGTACAAAGGCAAAAAGGCTTTGAAGAGATTGCCTCCTCAAGCCGCTGCTACCAGTGATATTAAATCTCGACTCGAAGATGTTATCCTCGGTCAAGGAAGCGCTCGCAGCGAAATGATGCTTCGACGCAAAGAAAGAATTACTGGCGACAAATTACGTTGGCGAAAAGATCAAATGCCATATCGGTGAGCAATTAATCGAGTATCTTTTTTCTATTCATTAATATTCTATTTGTAAAATTGTTTATTCATTGTTGCTTAACGGTTGTTGAATTTATTATTTTTTTATGAATAGTGCTAATGAACAACCTGAAGGTCGAGCCGTCGAGCAGGACGCTCACATCGAAGGTGCTTTAGCGGCTGAAGCTTCTTTAGTCGTACTGGATAGTTTAGAATCCGTCGTACAGGCCGACGGTGGTGGAGGTGAGAAATAAACTGCAATGGAATATATTTGTGTAGGATTTTTGGAAAAGAGAGAAAACTGAATATTTTTTAATTCACGTTTGCAAGAAATACTACTAAGCATTGAATTTTTCAGGCGCTGTCGTAGGAGCTGTGTTGAAAGTTCTGTTGCGTGCTCTCGCAAGAAATCAGAGTACATCGGTTCTCCAACACATGTTCAATACTCAACGAGCTCTTGTATTCAAATATCACAGCGCACTTTTCGACGAGGAGAGCGAAAGATGCGGGGATTTGTGTTTGACTCTTTTGACGAGATGCAGTTCGCCCTTGAGCGCGATTCGAAGTCACGCTGCCGCAAGTCTTTATTTACTGATGAGACAAAATTTCGAAATAGGCAACGTATGTGATTATTTATTTATTTATTTTCATTTTTTATGACTACTTACGACTTCCGAGTGAAGCCCGAATATTTGCTTTCAAAAATGTCGAAATAATATTGAAATTAAATGAAAATCTCAATTGGTTTTCGAATTCAGAATTTCGCGAGAGTGAAAATGCAAGTGACGACTTCTTTGTCCGCTCTGGTCGGTCGTGGCAGAGCTCCCAGCGAAGGCGCACTACGTCGAGCTCTGAAAACCGTTCTCGTCTATGCCGAGAGAGACACCGAGCTAGCGGATACCAGCTTTCCGGAACAAGTCAAAGATCTGTTGTTTAATCTTCATATGATTCTCTCGGATACCGTTAAGATGAAGGAATTTCAGGAAGACCCAGAAATGTTGCTCGATCTTATGTACAGGTCTGTATGGAAAAAAATTCCGTAAATTACATATTAAAAGTACAAAAATTCATGAAAACATATTTATCAATTCTTCGCAAAGAATTTTGGAACAAATTCAAGATTAAAAATTTAGAAAAAAACAAAAATATGACTCAGTGAGTTTTTTTGATGTTAAAAACTGAATATGGTAACTTTTTAATTACTTTGATTGTCCATCGTTTCAGAATTGCAAAAGGTTATCAAGGCTCTCCGGATTTGCGTCTGACATGGCTCGCGAATATGGCGCAACAGCACATGGAGAGAAAAAATCATACGGAGGCTGCGATGTGTCTGGTACACAGTGCAGCGCTCGTTGCCGAATATCTTCACCTTTTGGAACCAGGCGGAGGTGGACGACCGATCGGAGCGGTTGCTCTGAGTCCTGTTAGTCCGAATGCGCTGGAGGAAAGTGCCGTCGGTGATGATGTACTCGCTAGACGCGAGGAGGGCCTTTGTCTTGGTCCAGATTTTTCCGAAAGCGGATTGGCTGGTTTGCTTGAACACGCCGCCAGCTCTTTTCATGCCGCTGGCATGTACGAAGCCATACCAGATGTTTATCGCGTTTTATTGCCGATTGCTGAGTCTGCACACGATTATAAAAAATTAGCCAACATTCATGGGTAAGAATGTTATCGTTTTGTTCTTAAATCATGTTTTTCTATGGTCTGAACTTTTGTAGGATTTTATTTTGAATGAATTTTCAGAAAACTTCACGAAGCTTACACGCGCGTCGAACAATTGGCCGGGAAACGTGTTTTCGGGACTTACTTCCGGGTCGGTTTTTACGGTTCTCGTTTTGGCGATTTAGCCGGTGAAGAATTTGTCTACAAAGAACCAACTCTGACCAAACTCCCGGAGATTTTTTCACGCCTCGAAAATTTCTATGCCGAGAGATTTGGTGCCGACAATGTCGTCATCATAAAGGATTCTAATCCCGTGGATCCGAGCAAACTTGAGACTGACAAAGCTTACGTTCAAATAACTTACGTTGAGCCGTATTTCGAACCTCACGAATTGCGACATCGACCTACTGTTTTTCATCGTAATTTCAATATCAGTGAGTACAAATAATGATTTAATCGAGAATTTTCAACCGAGTAACGTTTGATTCAAAATTCGTTACAAAAAACGTTTCATCACGTTTCCCTGGATCAATAATTCTGTTATTGACTTAAATGAAATAATTTTGGTAAAAGGAAGCGGTAAAGAAAAATCTCTCTTTCCAGAACGTTTCGTGTACGCGACGCCGTTCACGCCAGGTGGAAAAGCGCACGGTGAGCTTCGCGAGCAATGCAAGCGTAAGACAATATTGACAGTTGCCACGCATTTCCCTTATTTGAAGACGCGAATCCGGGTGGTGGCACGCAAGCAAATAGTTCTGAGTCCGATAGAAGTCGCGATCGAGGATATCCAGAAAAAAACAGCTGAAGTGGCAGCGGCGACGATGCAGGAGCCGCCAGATCCAAAAATGTTGCAAATGGTTCTTCAAGGGTGTATCGGAACGACGGTGAATCAGGGTCCGGCGGAGGTTGCGGTAGTATTTCTCACTGGAGTCCGGGAGCAGAATGCTCAGCCCTCGAGACTCCAGCACAAGTTGCGTCTGTGTTTCAAGGACTTTTGCAAAAAATGTCTTGACGCTTTGAGACGTAACAAAAATTTGATAGGCCCAGATCAGCGCGATTATCAGCGCGAGCTTGAGAGAAATTATCAAAGATTGACGGAACGTCTCGCACCTTTGATCGTGTGGCGATAAGAAAATCTTACAAAAATTTCAAAGTAACGAAAAAACAACGCGACGAAAGACGTCCGTCCTTGAAAAAAAAAACGATGACACATCACTGGACAATGTCCGGAGACAATTACCAAAGAATTTCGCTATTTGTTGCACGCCAATCAAAAAACAAAAATGAACATCGCCAGGAAGTTGGAAGAACTATTCTTTTCTCTAAGTATTCTGTCGTTAGAATTTTTTAGAGTCCACGAGACTTAAGATGAGGATGGACGACGTTAAAAGGTTGAAGAAATAGTTTTTTCCATGACCTCCTTTGACATATTGAAAAAGAAAGTATCCTGGGCAACTCGAGTTATTCAATTGATATATTATTATTAATATTTAATATTTCTTATACCTCAATAATAACAATAATAATAATGATAAATCAAGCGAATGAGTAGCTCAACTAATATATACACAGAATTATATATATATACAGTATACACACCTAGAGCCTTAACTATTTATCTACGCTGCGTATTTGTATCTCAACTTGATTAATAATAATCATCTTTTACTCTTTATTCTTAAAAAATCATTTTTTCGTGACATTCCTCCAAATTTTCTACACGCACGCGAGTTATGAAAAGAAAAGTCAGCGCCGACTCTGTCACAGGATTGTATACTCGAGTATGACGCTTTTAGGAACAATTTTCACATTTTTTCCTATACGTAAAAAAATAATAATAAGAGCTTTCCAATCAAATCAATTCTTAGATCTTTTTTGCAGAAATTCGTGAATATTCTGTTTAACTCGACAGTACAATTCAGTGGATCGTTTTATCTCAACATTTCTGTAATTGAACGATTTTTTTTTGTTAAATCCAAGAGATCAAACAACTGTATTTACAACATGATTAGTTATTTAATTGTGAATAGAATATTCAAGATACGACCTTATTTTTAACAGCATTCTGCACAATAGTTCACCACAATGTGACAACAATACAAACTCTATCTAATTAGGTTAATGCTCTCAAGATTCTCGAACGTGCATTTACGAGAAAAGCTTCCTCTCCCTCTCTCTCTCTCTCTCTCTCTCTCTCTCTCTCTCTCTCTTAGGCGAAATTTCTACTGTTGGCGGTAAACCCTCAAGTGCTCTAACACACAACTTTCTCTCTCTCTCTCTCTCTCTCTTTTCGCTCTCCTCTTGGCTTACGAGAAGAGGCTTTGTATTTTTGTTTACTGTCCTCGTCGCCTTTCTCATTCCGCATGCAACTCCTTTTCGGGCTACTATTTTTATATATATATATATATGTATAAACATTTGTTTTTCAACAATTTATTCGCATATTTATATACATGGCTCTTTGTACATGACTTTTTATTTTTAAACGTATATATATTTTTTCAAACATCCATGTAGATATATTGCGCAACGTTCAAGCTGTTCGGGATAACCAAGAAAAGACGGAGAATTGTGAATTGAGACATCCCGAGAAAATGCCGAGTTTTATTGCCACCCAACGTGATCCGATTTAAAGATTGTTCGAGTTTCTTTCTCTTTTCCTCTTCCTTACTTTTGCTTCTCGTTGTTTCTTCTCTCGTCTTCGAATTTTACGAATCTCAGTGATCCACAGTTGCACCGGAAGTGCCTCGTTATTAAAGTTATATTTTTTTTCTTTATTTCCTCTATTTGTCTCGTCCTCCTTCTTATCCTCACTTTTATTTCTCCTGTTACATGCTTCGTTGTGACATTTAAATGTCACAATTTTCCTAATTTTCATTTTGTTGTTTTTCTTTTATACCTTTCCTGTTTACTTTTGTGAGTGTGTTTTCTTTTTCTTTCGACTTTTCTTTACTCGACACCATTTTTTCCCTTTAGGGTATTTTTTTTTCTCTCCCAGAAAGAAGTTTCCACAAAGTCTTGGTATAACCATCAACTTAAGACGTATCGTCAAATTGCAACCAGGAATAAAGACATTGCTTCCCTCGTACTACAGCCCCGAACATAACAAGGCTTCATTGCACTTTTTTCGTTCCTTTCTTCTTCTTTTTTTCGTTCCTCAGTACCAGATGAAAAAGTCTCCACGAATGATTGCTTTCTTCCCCCTCGAAAACTGATGAGACTTTACGAATCCTACTGGCTCAACGAGATTACTTAACTTTTCTTTTTTACCTCGTCCACGACTTTTTCTCTTTCTCTCTCTCTCTCTCTCTTTCTCTCTTCATCTTGCTTTCTTCAAGCTTTCGAGGTATAACAAAATAAATTGTTCCCTAATTCTACTGGCTGCTCACTTCAACATTGGCATTTCACAAAATTTCATGTGACTTTTTTTCAATTTGTTTATCGATAATCTTCAAAATTTGACATGAATTTTTGCGCTAAACGAGTTTTCACGTTTTGGTCGTACATTTTCGTTGTTTCTTAATCAAACATTTGATATTATTATGTTGTTGCAATTTTGACGTCTGGAATTTTTTTTTCATTATCATTTTTTCAATTTTTTGCTAAATGTTTGATAAGCATAAGGAAGCTATTTATCATTTGCCTGTAATTCCAGGCCGTTTGCTGAGCCATCAATATATTGAAAAGAGAAAGAGCGAAAAAAGGCTTGAGCAAGTACAGTCGAGAATTGATTCAGGAGCTCGAAAGAAGGAGAAGTGTGAGAAAAGTAGGTGTAAATCCGTAAGATAATAAAGGTTTGTAGAATAACTCCCATGAGAAAAATGGAAATCGATTTTCAACCGATTTCCCATCCATTCGTAAAGACAGTTAAATTTTTTTATTATTATTTTCCGTGATTTCTTTTTTTTTTCCTTTAAATTTTCGATGCTCTGAGACTTTGGATTTGTGGAAGACGCTCATGAAAATTTTCCGCGGATAAAATGCTGCCGGAAATCCTTGGGACGTGAGCAAATCGTTGAGTCCGATAAAGGGGGATCGAGAGATTTTTTCCTCTCCATTCTCTCCCTTATTCGTCACTTTTTATTTTTCGTACTAAAACCTTTTACGTTGGCACTTGGTTTTTTGTGTTATTCTTGAAAAAAAAAAACGTTCGTCTTTTTTTGAAACCTGTACACGAGAAAGCATAACCCTCTGTAAAAGTTTGTGGTAAAATGTCGAGAAAAAAATAAAAAATAAACACAACCTTACCTCCAGTGTTTATTTTATCAACGGCCCATTTAACTCTCAAATACGCGAGTGATTTTTCGCACCATCTCAGTCGATTCTTCTTTACATCGGTATTCCGATTTGGGAGCCTCTCTTTTATTCATTCTAACCTTTCCTCTTTTCCCTCTCCCTCTGCAACTCTCCTTTACGACGAGCCAAAGCATCGAAAATCCACTCACCGGAGAACCCTCCATCCAATGCCTCTTTATCCTCCCTGAAAAATCAGATGAGAGTCAAACATATACGTGCTTTAAGTATATACATATAAGGTACTATCAAAATCCTGAGAGTCCTTGGTCCTGGCTATATAATTCAGGTCACCGAACCTCAAGGATTCCTCATCCCGATTCACTGGCAACACTTATCTGAAAATCCTCTTCCCGAAAAGAATTTTAATCAGTCCAAATTACCTCGAATCAGTCTCCTACTCAACATAATTTTCCTTTTTATTTTGTTACTTTTAAATGACATCATTTTCTTTTTTTATTCAATTCGTTATTTTATTATTTTATTAAAAACATAACCGTCTAGACCTCTTCAACGGAGTTGGAAACGTCCCGAATTTGTATTATTTAAAAAATTCATCATTCGGCGTTGATTCTATTTTCATTATAGATCCTCTTTTCTGTTTCCATTAGGGCGATAAATTTAATAAATATTTCAAGGAAACAATAAGGTTGATGTGCTCGAGAGAAAAAAAACTAGACAATCGAGTGAAACGACGAGGTAAAAAAAAGCTCTTACCGCGAATACGATGTGCCATGAATGTGCAATAAGTATTCGCTCCTTGATGCAAGATCGTTTCGTAAACTGGTGCAACGTTTTATCGGGGCCTCATCTCGACATTTCGAAATTTATTGCTAAGTAATCTTGACGAAAAACGTCATTTTGTGAAGTATACTATGGGATTACGATGTCTTGGCAGGATGAAGGACAAGACATGAAAAGGTAGGTTTTCTCGAGGGTAAGAAACTATGAAGAGAGTATTCAAGAATAGGAGAGACAGTATGTTGATCGTGAAGTCAAATCCCTTTGGGCGTACAGTATGGTGATATATGGGCAATTGTCGAGTTACGATCACGCGTATGTGACACGCGTGTTTCTCTCATTTCGAATGTGTCCGGAAGTGATGTCACTCGTGGGAGGTTACATACGATTTTCAAGTAAGAGAGAGAGAGAGAGAAAGAGAGAGAAAGAGAGAGAAACCAATTATATACACACAGTATAATTTACTATATGTATCTTATATACCTTGGCACATTACCTACGACCTACAGTTGCATAAACGACCGATCCAGAGAAAATACAAGGTACGTGAATTTTGGCATACATAAGGACATATAGTTACATATCTATATATATGTAAAATGTAATATCATATATATGGTACTTATATGGGTTTAAGCGCACTGGGAATATCAAGAAGGTGAAGTAACGGTATTACGTACGTACTCCATGGTATACATGGTGAATAGTACAGCGAAAGAGAGAAACATTGAGAGAGAGAAAAGGAGAGAGAAAACGTTCAGTAGGGTGCGGCGGCGGCGGCGGCGGCGGCGGCGGCCGAATAGTCATGAGACTGGCGGCTTCTCTCGTTCTCAGACTAGGCTCTCGATGGGAATTCCCTTCGCGTGCAAAAGCTTCGCACGTGGCATCCCATGTATATAGGCTTTTCTATGTTAAATCGAATTCCAACGCTTATACAGTTGTCTATAGATTTTTGTTTGAGCAGCCTGGTGCATGTATACTTTCTTTGTACATAGATTTTAAGTATATATTTATTTACGGTACATGAGGATTTTCAAGTTTGAGAGTAAATAGGATATTTAATTCGGTTTTATCGTGTTGTTCATTCGATGGTAACACGTATTTTCATGTAATGCTAACATTCGAGTGTACCAGCGCGTTGTACTTATGGCCCACGAGCACAGAATGGGAAAAAGGTAAGTAGAGGAACTTGCATTGCATATATATTGTCTATATATGAGGAGAAAAAAAAATAGTAGGGATCAGGCTCTTGGTCGATCCGTAGCAACTCGCTTTTCGTTATGGGCGAGAGCACCAGAACGATCGTAAAGTCGTTCGGCTCTGGGGATACAAACATATATATTTATATATATTTATGTTTCTATGCTGTATATGGATGTATATATATACTTTAAGTGGGATATAAGCGTCGTCGGACGAGCAACATTTCGCACTCTTAGGGTATTTTTCTTAGTGATCTCCCGGGATGACACACACGCCAACAAGTATAAAAATAGGTAAAAAACTCCCCTGTACATACAGAGCACAGAGGCTGTTTAGTTCTGAAAGTCACTAGTAGCTGACAATTCTAAAAGCTCATGATGGAAAAAAAAAATTCAAACAAATCCTGTTTGGTTCTTTGTTTACATCGGTCTTTGAGGATAGAAAATTTGGTTCTTGACCTTGGCTTAGATTTTCAAGGTCATGAGAATGTCTACGTTAAACAGAATTAATGTTGATAAACATTTTCAAACAATTTATACTTTGTTAATATTTTACTGGCACGAATTTCGTTCTAAAAACACTGATTTTTTTTAATTCCGATTTTTATGATCAAGAACCAAAACAAAACCCATTTTTCGACACTTATTCTTAATAATAGTCAGGGATATATGGTTTCTGGAAAATCCTCGCCATAGAAAATGAAGGGATACGAATTTTTGAAAATTATATTCTCGAGGGACCACTAGAAAACAGTAATTATAAATTATAATAATGCTTAGGATTACGAATAAAAAGAAATTTTATCGTTTGATTCAGGTGAATGAAAATTGATGATTCTTTGATCATTTTGCACTGTTGTAGCTTGATATTGGTGGTTAGAGGAACAGGGTCAGTACACAGATTATTACAGGGGGATGGACGAACGCGTTACTGAAACTCGATCTTAGTCAGGCGGCAGTAGAGAAAGTCCGTTGTAGTCGGACACTCTAATTGTTAGTCCTTCTCAGTCATTTTCTCATTCTATATCCGTCCTTCCAAATCCTGTTTCTGTATTATTTACAAATTTTAAAATAATTAATTAAAACTAATAATGATAATCAAATTAATAAAGACAACATTATCTTTTTGATAGAAATCAGGAGCTGGGAAATAACAAGAGGTGCTAATGTGCTAGTCATCGTTTCGTGATGGTGATTTAGCTTAGCTAACATTTTCACTCGTGGTTTGTGGAGTAGATATGTTGGCTCAGTACTTCCGCACGTTTGAATTGCCAAAGTCTTGTCTGTGTCGAGGACTTACGTGATAGTTTTGGCGTATACTACATCGAACAGCATAAACGTCTATCTGTGTTTCTCTTTCTCTCTCCCTCTTTCTCTTTTAGTGACGGAGCTTTGCTTACTTCGCTGCATTGAATTCCACCTGATTTAGGGATTCAATCATTTCGGGTTCGAAACAAGACTTCAAGCATGAGTAATAGCACGCGCGAATCTCGCGATCTCAGCCTCAACCACTTTGCCCTTAACCATTGCTTGTTTTCCACTCTCGAGTCTTGAGAATTAATGGATGTTTCCTAATTCAAGATGGCGTTTACCACGACATCGTGTTCACCATTAATTACTTTTCTGTATAAATATACGTATACGCAGGTACATGAGCTCATTGAAATGAAAAAAAAAATGCGAATATCTCTAACCATGTGAGAATGAAATTTAAAAAACTATTAATTTTTGTTATTTTTTTCTCATAAACCGAATGAGCTACACTAATAGTTTTTCTCAACAAACGCATTCTGTAGTTTACTAACGAAATCTTCCCTACCATCCTTTTTGCACTCTGGATAATCGTCGACTAGGCTATACTTTCATGTTGATGAAAATGAAATTCTACTGTTGGCAATTTTATTCCATTTTTTCTAGGTCCAAGGTCCTACGAAGTTATGGTTTGGGGAACAAAGTCCAGCGAAATGAGCAGAAAATATCAGACTCTTATATATCAAGAGGTTCTAAACATAATGTACATAAATACATTGAAACAAACGATAGCAGAACCTTTTCATGTTTAACCTGTTATATTAAAAACAAGGTTAATGACGACGTAGTAGAAGACGGTGCAAACGTATGTATATATATATAAATTAAAAATAAATTTGTACACATATATATATTTATCTGGGTAAGGATGAAAATGAGAGAAGGGTGACATCAAGGATGAGTCTTACAGTTTGCCCTACTTCAATTAAAAATACGAGTAGGATAAAAGATTTGTTTTTGGACAGAGACACAATTTCAGGAGCAACTTACATATATCAAGGAAAAAGCAGAGAGAAAATTCTCATTATTGAAGAATAAAACAATCATGAGAATAACATTCACCGTTGTTTAATTTATTTGGTCTCGCAAGTAAAAAAAAAACAAGTCGTTGACGTCTCTGTCTGACCTGAACGTGGTCTTTCTACTTCTCTACGTTTCTCTCTTCTCTCGACGTTCTCGTACGTCTCTCTCTCTCTCCCTCCGACTATCTTCTTCAACATTCAGTACACTCGGATTTATTTTTTTACTTTTCCGTCAAAGTTTTCATCTTTCTATTTCTTTTTATCGTATTTCTTTCCGCCTCTTTTTCTTTCTTCTTTACTCAACCACCTTCGTTCTCCTTCCTATTTACCTTGCATTTGTCACGAGACTTTTGCCGTGTCCTTTTCTCTACTCTTACGTGTCCTTGTATTTTTTTCCTTCGCTTTTCATCTTCGTCTATACGAAACATTGAGAAGTGAAACGAAGGGTATACAGTTACCGTGTACAGTAGAAATATATAAATATATGGTTATATATAACTAGAGGCGATTTTGCGAAAGTTTTCTCGGTCTTGTTTTACTTTGGCGCTACGTGGGCATATAACTAACGTTATACACGCTATGCTGACTTATGGCAGGACCTCTTTTGCTATCGTCGAAGCTCTGTTAGTTTTATACTTTCTCTTCTCGACATATAAATGCGATCCTCCCTCTTTTCTGACTTCTTCAGTTTCCGAGTTAAAAATTGAGAATATTTGTCATTACGCCAAGGAACTCAAATCTTTGGATGCATGCATTATTATTTCAAATTAATACATTGCAACGTCATTCGGTTGGTTGCATGGTAAAATTTTATAAAAAATAATATATACGATTCTTTGGTTTAGTTCCTTAGATTAGTTTTCTTTCCAAACATATGTTTATAATTTGTATAAAGAGAAGGAAAGTGAGATAAGGAATATCCTCTAATCAAAGCTTACTCTGATGATTATTAGGCGGAGGTAATGTAATTTTTGTCTTTCCAAAGACTCCAGGAGTTTACTAATCCTGACCACACTACACGCGGTCTTCTCCCTTTGCCATCAGTGACACGCGGATCTCTTTGCTGATGTAGCGAGACCCGACGACTGGCAAATAGACATGTGTTTATTAATTTAAAGGGACCAAAAAGGAGACATGTCAATGTCGATGAGTCAACGTTCGCATAAGGATAAATATGAATTTATGTGAAATTATATTTATTTTTCACGCAAATTTTGTTTTGAGGACAATTAGATTTATTTAAAAATTCCTTTTTACGTCTGTATTAATATATATACGGTATTAATAATTACTTCTGACTTTAATTGGCTCTGAACTTGAAGGGAAACCCAAAAAGGAGAAGGAATGATAGAGAAAGAGAGAAAATCTGCTATTATGAATATTATTGTCCTTTCCATCCAATTTTAGCTTGCCGACGATATTTTCCAGCACACACAGTCACAGATACTCCCGTGACTCGGTGCTTTCTCTCATTCCCTCCGTTTTTGTCGTCTTCGTCTTTCTCTTTTATATACCCATATACTTTAGTTCTTTACTCTTTCATTGGCCATAGCCGACTCTTCGCTCTCCCTCCAAAGTAAACTTATCTCGGCAGTTATTACAAAAGTAGCTACCGAGCCAACGACGAGAAGCCGAGCGAGAAACAAAGACAAAGGAGGCTATAAGAAGAAAAAACAAAACGAGAGTGAAATATATATGTATGGATATACACGTAAGAAGGAAAAACTTTGGTCGAAACTCCTTAACGAGATAGCCAACAACACGAAGCATTTTTTTCATTATATTACTTTACGTATATAATGGCGTAATAAGTCCAAAGTGAATACTGATAAGATCAGGAGATTTTCTATTTTTATTGTATTTATTTTGATCAACAATGTAATAATTCAACATTTTTATGAATATGGATAATAAAGACGATAGAATTTGATGATTTACCGTCAAATGAATTTCCATTCAGATATCAACTTTCACGCTGTTTATATTCCAATATGTTATGTGGGAGAAAAGACCGAAGAGATTTACCCCATTTTCGTTCATTCCAGTTGCATTCGCCCGTACGAAATTTCTCAAAACATATATACATATACAGACCAATAAAATCATTTCGATAATTGGTTTCGTAGTTCGATCGGCTTTGCTTTACGGTGTCAAACCCGCGCTTCCATCTCTTCAGACTCAGTTTGCACTGTCCCTCGCATTATATATACCTATACACGCTTGACTATCAAAGCTTCAAATATATGTATAAACGGACATTTGGAGCTTTCATAGTAGTGATAAAGGTGTTGGTACTCTTGTCTACAGGGCATCCTAAAAACCGATTTTTGTTTTTTTTTTTAAGTAAAGAGATTGTGAAATTCTAAAGAAAAAAAAGTCTGCTACATATTGTTTTGGAGACGTTGGTTCGCGTTGTTTAATCAATGTGATCGCTCATGCAGCTGGAAATTTGGCGGAGACACCAGGTTCCCTATAAGCAAAGGAGGACCGAACGCTGTCCCTGAGCCTTCCTCAGGGTTCAGCTCATTTGCGTTAAGCTCATTAATAATAAAGATATTTGATGTACTGTTCATTACAGAGAAAAAGTGCCAAAAACTTGAAGAGGAACGTGAAGATAAAAAGGAAATTTGGGGACACCCAACATATATGAGAGTAATATTCTGTCCCTCAGTTTCTCGTTTCATGCGCTCTATAAGCTTGTCTCCCCTTTGAAGCAACTAGCGCACGCCGATTTCACCATTCGGAAGGTCGTACCCGTTTCCGATATATTGGAGGCCAGTATGGGGTCGAGCAAGAGCTCTTTCGGCTACTCTCCCCGTATCTCACGCCTCATCGATGCCCCTGTAAACCAACTTGTAATTGCACTCGGCCATATGCATTAGGACATAAACGCGCTCTCGCATTGCGAATCTCTCATCCTCTCTTTTTCCCCATTCTCAGTTTGAGACATGCACAAACGAACCTCGACCCACCCACTCGTACCGCGAGCCCGCGAATAATGGGATCGTGCGACGTACAACTAAACCGCGGCTCTGTTTTACTCACTGTCAGTTGTGGTCGCTTGGATTACCAATTCGCTATCTCACTCTATTCCATCCTAGTGTCACTCGTGTTTGTTTCCTGCTTTACCAACGACCCCGCAACCCCCCTGCTCCTTTCTCCTGTCATTATTCGCACACTCTGCTGCTACGTCATCGATCACTTTTGTCCATTCAAAAAAAACCTTTTACCACCTTTCGAAACTAATCAAAAATTCGTATTTTTTATATTTATTATTGTTAATTTAATAAAAAATGTAATAAATCTTTTATAAAAATAGTATTTTCAACATCATTTCGAACTTCTGCTCCAGGGCTTTAAAAATACGCGGTACACTTTTTGTTTGTTAAATGAAATTTAGGCCAATTTTTTTCCACGAAGCACGTTCGGCACATCGCTTATTTTTCGTACAGCTATTTATATCTTCTCATATGTATATCTATGCCTACTGTTATTTACTTCTTTTTTTCTCTCTCTCTCTCTCTCTCTCTCTCGTTCTGTCGATTATCTCATGGTAGTGTAGCACGAACATCAACCCAACGTAGCGACACCCCCGATACACGCTCGTTGACTCGAGTAATCGCGTTACCTCGTTCTCGCGCCAAAACTCCAACCCCAACCCTTTACGCTTCACTTTATCCACTCTGACTTTCCCTCTAATTCTCGCGTGACGTTTTCACCATCTCCGTCTCTTTCTCTTTCTCCTCAAACATATAGGTTTATGGAGTGTTCTAAAATTTGTCACCCTCATTCGCCCGAATATTGACTACGAAATTCTGGAGAAACGATTCTTGAACATTTTTTTCCTCTCCGATGCACCCCACGTGAGTTATTAATCAAATAACTTCTTAATTGAATAGTTGGACACTCGAAGCCATAAGATTTTTTTCCTCATTTTGCAAAACGTTGTAAAATTTATTTGTAGCTTTCCATGAGCTTATCCCCTCACTTTATCGTTATTTTATTTTTCCTGTTCCTGCGATTGTACGAGGGCCAAAGGAAACTGCGGAAAACCTGGTCGATGTGAAAGGCTCTATTTTTACTGCTCCAGTTCGTCAGCACCACCAGAAACCAAGAAAAATTGCCTTCCGCATTACAATTAATGCTCGAGCATGGCTAAGCTGTCACCAAACCAAGTATTGACCTCAAGCTGCTGAACTTTCGTTGTTGATGTTATCATTCCATAATATTTTTCTGTTTTATTTTATTTATTGGTCTTATAATTTATTTGCTCATACCATAAATTTTCTGTCAATCGTAAACAAATATTGAAGTTTAAAGTTTATCAATATTTCTTGGCGATAAATTTAATACAACCTCACAAAAAGTATTTTATTAATGCTGGTGGTGTGTTCCGAAGCTGGTTTTTTTGTTGTTGCCTGAAATCATCTATCCTCTCCATCAAGATACACTTTCGCGAAAAGTTTAGCGTCACGTATTATTATATACGATAGTAACAACAGCATAGAACTGAGAATCATGAGCAGAGTGGTGATGGTGTTCTTCGCTGTTTATTGCCTTTATTTACGGTTATTATCATCGTACGAAGACTGTCTCACTTCACACTTAGGTCAGTTTTCTCGTCTACGGGGTAGTTTACGTAAAGCTGCTTTGAAAAATTCTATAAAGCCTTGGAAACTACGTTCTTCGTTATTTTTCTTCTGTTTATTGTTTACGAACTTGGAATAATCCTTGTTAAGCTGAATTATGATTAATTTATTTCGAACATTTTTGAACACATTTTGTCAAATTTTTTCTTCTTTCATGATTCTATTAGTACTTTTTTCAAATCTCACTCTTGAATGAATGTTTCACATCGAAAGAGCAACCGAATTTTTTTCAACTCAGCAGTTTTTCAACATTGATTTTTTTTTCACGAATTATTGAATGGTTTCGCGTGGAATTTCCTGTACGTAATCTATAAAATCGTGATATAGGTTACAAGGGCTTACTGTCTTCGAAATAAATCACGTCATATAAAGTTGGGATCGAAAAATAGGGAGGAGAATGTAAGGGATGAACAAGCAGTCTCGCGTGAAGATGACGATGTGTAGAAGGCTGGATTATCGCCAGTCGAAGAGATAAATCCTTCCTTCTTTTCCACCTTATACTTCGCAGGAAGTGAAAGAAAAAGAAACTTTCATCAATAAAGCCTTTCAATAATGATAATAACAATAATAAAATCAAATGAAGATAGAGTTTTATACGCCAAAAATATGACGAAAATTTTCTCGATAAAAATATAGTTAAAATTTGGATTATATCATTCATAGGAAATTAGATGTTATTGTTTGTATAAATAATCATAAATAATAACAATTGGTTCAATAAATAATATTTATATTTTATACCAGTACGAAAGAAGCTTGTAGAATTTAATAGAACAGTACGGTTACGTGTTGCATTTGTTGGACTAAAAAAAATGCATACCCCCGGCGAGAATTCACGTTGATCGAATTTTTTCGCGATGATCCAAGTGTGGATTGTCGCTTTCCTGCCGAAGAATTCCAAGCCCGAAGATTGGCTCTCGGTTGGTGCATGAGAATCGGGCTTCTCTGGATGCAAAACCCGACTAACCGGAAATCCCCTCAAGAACGAAATATTTTCCATGCCTTCGTGCATAAATTATAATCCTTGTTATTTTTCTCTTGTAACATTTTTTCAAGAGAGTTCGACATTTCTTTTTTCAAGTCATTATTTTTTCCAATCCTGCGTTCATTCTTTCCTCCGGAAATTATTATTTTACCTTGTGTTCGTTGTTGACACCACTTTAGTATAGATGAATTGATTTTTCAATATGTACAAAACAAACAAGAAAAAAAAAGTACCAAAAATAAGCAGAGATTCGAACGTTTGAATATCGTTCTCTGCAAAATTTTTATTATTCCGCATTGTGCATTGTGCTGCTGTTTTGATTTGTAAATATTTTGTCCAGATGCAATGAAGTGCACTTTTTATTGAAATATGACGTGTGTCAATAGAAAAACATGTGTGCACATTTTTATATGAATTTTTCCTCTTTGTTTGTGCGGTCAAGAGAAAGTTAACATTGATGTTTCTTTTCCATCGTATTTTTGTACTTTATCCCTGAGGGCCAGTGTTTTTTTTTTCGGTTTAGTCCTTGACGCACTTGATTCGGTTGGAAAACTGGGAAGGACGTACGCGGTGTGTAGAATGAAAAAAGTTTAGGATTTTGTGTACACGTTCTTCCAGCCCTTAGAGGACTTTGCACACATTTTAAGGGGGTTGAATGAGAAAGTTTCAACCCCCATAGAGGTTCAATCCGAGTACTTGAGCGTGAAATTCACGGAGGCATTATATTTCCGCTTGTTTAGGGCCCGAAGGCATAAAGGAAAATCATGCAGGGTGGGGGCTGAAAGCGCAAGTTACGATGTGGTTGGACGAGAAAGGCGGGGGCAGAGTTTTCTTTTTCCACCTATGCGCTCCCGGAGGGTGTAACGAAACGACGACATCGAGAAGAGTTTTTGTTTTTGTTTTGTGTGTTTTTTTTTTTTTTTTTTCAAGACAACAACTCCGAGGAAAATTACTTTGTGAAAAAGAAAAATCATCTTCAGGATTTAAAAATGCTTCGGGAGAAATACTCCTTGGAAATATATAAGCTCTACATTGGAATTTTTTCAGATAAGATATTCGCGATATTTTCATGACCTCCGAATTATTATCTTAGCAGATAAGAACACGAGGGTTGGCAAAGATTTATCGATCTTCCAACCCCCGGACGTTTACCGACCCCCCAACCACCAATTGGACCATCGGACGTCCGACTCGGTGATAGCAAATTTCCTCGGAGGTGATGTATATATGCTCGACCTCTTACTTTCACCCTCCAGGGACACGACGAGCTCACTGAAAGCCTGATAAGGGCTGAAACTACCGACTCACGTGGTAAGGAAACTTTACACCATCCCGAGACGTACGGCGGTGCAAATTTTTAAGTACAACGCTCCAGGCACAATGAGCATCCGCATATATTTACCTCTCACCGAGTTGAACGAAAAAAAAACTCTTTTGCTTCTCTGAATTAAATCTCAGCTGGGCTGCTTAAAAGCAAATTACAATTTTTCAAAAATACTTTTGAAAATTCTGTGTCAATTATCCAGTACAGTATTTTCCTTTTCTACTGTAATTCCAAAGGATTCTCTCAATTATATTTTTCTTACAACGTTCATTACAGAAAAAAAAATCTAGATTCGACGACTGAGTTCATGAAAAATTGTCTTCATATTTGGCCTCGAACTCCCAGCTTCCATCATTTATTTCAACTGGATTTCCTCGAGGAATTTTACTTGGCAAAAAGTTGGGACGCTTCGAAATAAGACGAAACATCGTAAAACCATGAGAAACCACGAGGTATATCGAGACAACGAACGTTCAAAGCTCCATTTGGTATATTTATATATACAGATAAGTGAACATAAAAACAAAAATATATATATACATATATAAAGAGAAACGTTTATGTGCGGAATCTTTGTGGTTGGAAAAAAGGGTCTCGAATTCGGAAGAAATGGCCAAGAAATGTCCGTTGTACAAACACATTCACATCAGTGTATATACAGATATATGAAGGTTAATATATAGAAAGTACTGAATGAGAAAATGGTGTGTATGGCTCTCGTTTTCCGTTGCGGAGTGAAAGCTCGTTCGCTGTTGGTTCGTGTAGCGTTGATGGGAAGTCGAGAAAGGTACAGCACCCAAGGGAATCATAGTCCAGGGGCAGCAGCAGCAAGCAGCAGCACTGAGAGAAAAAGAGAGCCAACGATACGAAAGACCAACACGCAGTTTTCTTTTTCACTCCGGACAAAGAGACCTTTTTGTATTCATTTTGTTTTTGCTTTTTTTCTTCTGTGTTCCATCGTCATTCGTGAAAGAGTCTTGCAAGCACGCACAACAAAAAATATACGCCCCCGCGAATAGATCTTCTATTAGCCCATGATTCCTATTTTTTCCTCAAGAAATTTTGTTCGAGAGTTGCACCGGAAAACCTTAACTTTACTTAGCGAGAAATTCCAGCTGTAATTGAATACTGCATTATTATTTTTTTTCAATTATTAATTTCAATATAAGTCGGTAAATAAATGCGAAGAAAATGCGGTGGATGGGTTCTTGAAAAAAAATCGTGTCTCAATTATTTCTCTCAAAACTTCAACAACAATCATCGTTTGATAAGTGTAATAATAAGCGTGAAATCGTGACCAAGAATTGTTCGAATTTTCGATACAATTTATCTAACCACTTACTCTAGCGAAGCGTGGAGAAATAAAAGTATCTGCCGCTTTCCGGTATCTGGGTTCTCACCGAGGGGTAAACTTGCTCGGTAAACCAATCCAGAGTCTCTTATTTCACGATTCGCTTCAATCTATACACGCGGTAGTTTCTGCTGCCCCCTCCCCCTCTCGCATCTCTATCGCTATCCGTCTCTTCACACATACACAGACAAATTTATCTATATACGTATAGAAAACATATTTACGAGGGACGGGGCCAGCACATGCTGTATTTACTTCATCCCTGTTCGAAGGGAAGTAGGATGACGGTGTCCCTCACGTGCCCGAACCGAACTTCTAATCGAATCAACGACACCCTAGCCACGATTCATCCTTATTGTACTTCGAAAGAGAGAAACAGTGACCGTACGAGATAGGGAGAGAGGAAAGCTTCTGTATCTGTTGGTCGAATGGGAGAGTTTCATCCAAACGAAGACTGAAGGACTAGTGTGTTTCACGTATCTTTGTATTTGTAAAGCCCTATATAGATAAATGTGTATACATATATATATATTTATATAAATATACGTATATAACTATAGATGTATAAATAAGTAAAGAGCGAGAGGAGCTAAGAGACTCGAAGTAATACGCGTCAAGTCTCGGTGGTGTCTGTCTAACGGAGCAGCTGTTACGAGACGTTGCCTCCCATTATTTCTTGCCCCGTTCACCGCTCTATTGGTTTCTACTTATGTATTTCAATCGTATTTTATTTTCGTTAGTTCCTCTTTAAGAATAGTGTCTAGACTGCTACTTGAGGAAGATTCTAATTATTGCAACAATAAATGCAACCCTTCAATGCGAGGCTGTAAGTAATTACAGGGGACATTGTTATTTAGAGGTGTCGCCGGTACTGTCAAGTTACTGAATGTGTAAATATACGAACAAGATATATATCCGCATCACCACTAGTGAGAAATTAGTATTTGACAAGGTCGTACAAATAGATGAACGGTGAAGGGTTGATTGCAGGAGAAAAGCTCGTGGGTAGAATCACGAGAGGGTTTTGCTGTGGAAAATTCGAATCGACGTTGGTACAACCCTGAACATACTACAGTCAAGGTCAAAGTAAGATTCAGATCTTGTTGAAATCACTGAACCAAGCGACTTTTGATTGAAACTTGTTTTTTGCATGACGATCAATTCATCATGAGTTACTGCTTATTCCGCATTTGGACACCCGGTACATTTCTCCGATCGCGGTTATTGAGTGTATGATTGGTGCGAGGATGACGGCCGAAACTATACGACAACGTGGAAACGTCTCGTGTACTGATCTGCCAGAAGCATCCGGAATAAATCAGGTAACGGAGGAAAGGAACAGGAAAGAAAGAGGGAGAGAGAAAGAGTGAGAGAGAGAGAATTTATACTTTCGTCATCCCCTCGCTCGAATTCGGTGGGAAAGGTGTCTACTCCGATTTTCTTGGATCCTTATACGATAACTTACGATCGATATGCCCCGACGTAGAGTTCTCTCGGTATCTTCAAAGACAACCTCTTCCCACATTATCTCTATATCTATATTTATATTACATATATATTTATACAAATATATATATATATATACATCCGTTATATTATCACGATATCGTCATCGACATATCGGAGTCGATTCTTCGTCTTTCCAACGCGCATCCCCGTAGTGACGGCATCCACATAATCTGACGTGAAATATTGCATTTCTCGAACACTCGACGTACATCCAATGACTACATGTGCGATCTCAGGAAAATCACATTATATGCGTTATTATTATTATCATATTACATTATTTATTGTTGTTTATACGTATTATTAATTATTATACAATCGCTTATGTATCTCATTCAATGAATATATTCAAACAACAAATAATAACCCCGAAAAAGTAACTGATATTCTATCAATAATTCTCGGCTAGATGTACAATTTTTCTCGATGAAATTTCGTCAGCTAGAACCTAAAATTACGATGGAATTTTTGATGTCCATGGAGTTTCAACCAATCTAGGGTTGCTGGCAAGATGCACATGCTAAATTGGTAGAAAAAAATATCATGATACAATCTCGTCTATCGTAAAAATCTTATCAACATCGAAGGTACGTATTCTTGAATATTTTTCCGCCAAGATGAAGAGAAAGTATCGAAACGTATGTTCCACATCCGTACGCGTACATACGAAGGATCGATTTTGAAATTCTTTTCGATTGCTGAAAATCAGCGAGGCGGTTATTCGTTGTATCAAAAGGTTATGTGCAACTATGCACTCGCGTCTGCAGGTATACAAAAATATTTACACAGGGTGTCCATATCATGAATTAAAAAATAATAATGTTTGATATAAAAACAACGATTGCATTTGAGTCAACGATTGGAAACTGATGTTGCTACTGAAAAAATTTCATTGTGCCTCTTCATGATCTTCACTGTAATGTCGATGGTCGAATGAATAAATTTCAGCATTTTTGCATCCAGCATTCAATTCTAAAGATCTGTGGTTTGGTAATAAAAACTCTTGACAATCGTGCACCGTGTATAAGGCTTCCCGCTTTTCTATGCATGTCGTTGTAGGGATTTTTCCACGATGTGAATTGGGCAGGCAGTGCGTTATGGGAGCTCTTGCTCTCGGGGCACACGATATTTGCTTTCTCTCAATTTTTCATAAGTTCAACAGAACTGCTTGAGCAGTATGTATAGGTATGTGTGTTCGTACGAGTGTATGCGTTTCCCTCGAATCGGCCATCATCCCTCTACGCTGGTGGACCATGGCCGAAGGCATCAAGCGTCACCTACCGTATCACAAAATCCCGTGTTTGCGTACACACACACACACGTACAGGAAAACAAATACACACACGGATTGGTTGTATGACCCTTTGGGCACATTTTGAAGACAGGATAAAGCCACGCAAGAGAGTGGGACGAATGTTTTGAAATATAGTTCAATTCGTATATTTGCCGATGCAACACTTAATCTGATGGAAATGGTAGATATTATTTGTGTATGAAATTTCAATTATTGACCATGACTCGTTGGAATTCGCTTTTGCGACGAGCATTCAAAAAAATATTTTTATAACAGCCTTACTACGATTTTTACTCAAATTATTTTCGATTAATATTTGCTTTTTCAGTTTTACGCAACTGTTAACCAACTTTGCAGCAGTCCATATTAATTAATTCCATTTTGAAAATTTTATTTTATCGATGAAAAAATTCCATCACGCTGATTTGATATTTATTCCCATTGGAATATGGTGGAAAAAAATATTTGAAGTACTTTTCAATGCCTTTCATTTTACGAGATAAAAATTTATGATTGAATATGGACATTTAAACAATAGGAATGGTATGATTCGTAATTTTATAATAGTGAAGGTAGAAACAAAAGTATTGTGTATAAACCGGTCGATATGGCAACGTTATTACCAAATTTCGATGTTGATTGAATAAAACCGATGGAGATTCGACATTAAATCTGTAAAAATGGAATATAGAGAATATTCCTTCGATTTATCGGAATTTCGAAGTGTTGAATGAATTTTTGATATCGAAATAATTTTAAAAATGCCCATGTCGACTTTTCATACCGAGACTGAAAGATAACTGTACCAATAATTTATACACGCATCAGAAGATTGCAGTTATGCTGTACATCGAACGGTAATCATCTGTGAGGGTCAATACCCCATTTTTTTTTCTGGACCTTCTGTATGGTTTTCCCCATGGTGTAACCCCATGTCAAAGCACTCGTGGCCTCGAGAGCGAGAGAGAGAGAGAGAGAGAGAGAGAGAGAGAGAGAGAAGGGAAACATTACAGCAAGTTCGTTGGGGGTTGTGCCTACAGAGGGGGATGGGAGGGTAATAAAGCGAGGGAGAGGACATTTACTGATGTTGGTTGATTGCAAGGGTGTGCCAATACGTCCGAGTAACGTTTGGCGACCACGGAATGGTGGAGTGCGTTTCGCTTTCGTATCGTGACGGTTATTTGTTTTCTTTGACATCAGAGTGTTTGCTTTCTCTCAAGATCGACGTATTGATAACAGAATAGCTTTGTACTGCATCGCATTGATAAGGATGACATTTGCAATGAAATCGATCCTGACGAATCGAAGAATAATAATAAAATCATTCATGCCTCAATCAATATCAACTGACAATGATAAATATCAAAATTATTACGACATTCTATCGTTATTCATTTTTTTTTTTTAACAATTTCACATATTTCCAACGATGGAAGACATTTTTCTGAAAATTCCACTGATCCTTGCATGCATAAAAATAAAAAATTGATGGAGCTTTTTTTTCGAGGACCCTTCGGAAGGGGATGTCACTCGACTTCTTAAGATTCCCATGACTAAGGAGTTTCAAAGCACAGTAGTCTCACAATATTTCCACCCTGGAGCCTCGAAGTTTCAGTCACAAAGTTACAGGTTTACGTGTTCACGGATCGTTAGGATCTTCGCAATCATTTCCGGTTGCGTAAAGAAGAGAAAAAAATATGTGAATAAAAAAAAAAAAACGAACTACAGCAAAACTAAATAACGAAAAAATAAAAGAATAAACTCGAGGAAATAAAGGACGAAGGGTTGGTCGATCATGTGTGTAGAACAGAATAGACTTTAGGACAAGCTGTAGGGGTTGTTGGAGCGGCGCCCAATGACGTGGCAGAATTATAACAAGGGTCCTCGATACGATGGAGTCTCTCTCTGATCGAGAGTTTTGGCTATATCCACTTCGGTAATTAAGCAGGAAGTGACTGGACCGGTCACGTGGGTTATGTACAATGGAACCTATAGTTATATGCACGTAACAACGAAGTTGCGTCCAAAGATTTCTATCCCTGAATAGGGAGAGTATTTCTCATTCACCGGGTATCCCATAAGTCATTCCACAAAGTTCCAGAAGAAATCAAGATACAGAATTTGGAAAATAGAAGTTTACAGTTATTCCTCTCTCTCTCTCTCTCTCTCTCGTGCAGGGTTGATGAGAATTGATTACTTAATGGCAATATTGTTGGTCAGACTCTCCTCCCTTCAAATGAAATCGCATTGATTGATTAATATCTCACTGCAGATGCATCATGGAGAACGAAGGTTAAAATTGACTTTCTTCTCCAGGATAACGTAATCTACATCACCCTTCAATTTCGAGCGACGAATTTTGGAACACCCTATACATATTTTTGCTAATATATCGGTACACGATTGACCGAATGGAAAGCTTGCAGTTCTGGTTTACTACTAAATACATCTATGAGAACACACAAGAGAAGAATTGGCTTCTATCCCACAATAGGTTACAAGAGACACTTTCGTTTCTGTTGATATCGTTGTTCTATTGGACTCGAATGAGAATGGAAATAAGTGCATTCGTAAAAAAAAATCTACTGCCTGTTTCCGTCAAATAGTTATATTCACCCAATATAGCTTGTATTATTATCATTATTGTTTTGAATTGAAACAAGTTCCCGTTGGAAATTTCGAGTCATTCGTTAATTACCTTATTAATAATTTATATCGATTTCCTGTTCAATTAATTCGTCAATCCTTTTCATTTCACATTGTTTCTTTGTAAAATTAATTTGTTATTTATCTCGATTAGTCTTTGGATTGGTCCGATCGAAAATCACAGAGTAAGATCAAAAGATATCTGTCCAATGTACAATATAAATTTTCTCACTGAAAGTAGGTTTTTATTTCAATCTTTTATAGCGACATATAAAAGCTCGTCCGATATCCAGAACTCTGGTTCGTTATAAACGTATGTTCGAGGAGATTGCAGGACCGAGCCGAATTCACTCGGAACGTGGAGATTTCTCCAGGCTATGACGTATGGGAAGTTCGAATTTCGAGTTAGTCGAGTTCGCACGTGGGCTCCGTACACGCCCTCCGGTGTAATTAAGCCGGAAGTACGATAGAGGCCATCTATATACGTCTTCATACAGGGCTTTTAATGCAAGCTCGCCCAACTCATAATCCATTTAAAAATATCTATTTTTAATCCTAATTTTGAAATTCGTATTCAACTAGAAATTGTTGTGAATAAAATGGGAATCAAGGGATGACATTATTATCGAATTTATAGTTGAATTGGAAAATAGTAATGCTTGAATTTTCCATTTTCCATTGTTGATAATTATCGCAGTAAAAAAAAATTCATTCGACTATTATTATTCGTATCAAGTAAGTGTTTCATTGCACATGTTAATACACACGGTGGAGGTTTCACACGAAAAACCTTATATTTGGGTATGATAGTGTGAGAGGCTCGTTTCTGAGTCGAAAAAGTACTATCGACGGACACGTCGACGAGGGTCGTTAGGTACCGTAACAACGGTTCGTCACCGAGTGTCTAGATCTCGTTTCGATTCGAGCTGGTGCCACATGGCTAAATGCCATTCTTTTTTTTCTGCGATCAATATATGTATATTTTTTAGTTATGTAATTTTAGTTTTTTTTTCAGGCAAGTTACATGTTGTATTCGTGATTTTTTCAGCTTTTTATTCAAGCTATTGAAAGACGTCGAATGTTTGAATGGAATTATTTTCTCTTAAAATGAAAATAATGACACATCGAAAATAAATGAAATGGAATCGCTAGAACGAAGAATACTTTTGTCTTGACTTATGTTCGAAAAAAATTATATTCATCGGTCACATTGAAAATGAGTTTAAAAAAATTGAAGGTTCGATATATTTTTTATTTTTGTAAAGTAGAAAATCGATTGGTGTTATTCGGGAGGATTGTTGGATTTTGGGATACTACAATTCGTGTACATCGCACATTGTCATGTTTGGGGAAAACTCGATGAAATGGGACGGAGAATGAAAACGAACGAAATAGTGCGGGAGGAAAAGGGGAGAGTTCACCCTCTAGCCCTCTTCTCATGCACTGTATGGCTAGCTGGGACGCCTGGATGGTTTTCGATTCCCGCAGGATCGTCGAACTTTTGCCTCGGTCCTCATCCCTCCGCAAAAATCATCCCCTTCAACCCCTTTGTACGGATATTTTACCTTTACTCATTCGTATGGCCTTGCGCGCGTTCTCTCTCCCTTTTTTTCGTTCGATCCTCTCGTTATTCCGTACTGTGCCATCCCTTGTACAACCCTCCTCTTGTCCTCCTCATCTTTTTTCACGTTCATCCACCATTTTCAACCGTTGGATCAGTCGTTCCTCCCTCGTTCCTCCCTCGTTCCTCCCTCGTCCCTCCTCTCTCTCTCTCTCTCTCTCTTTTCTCCCCTTTCGTTTGTTCCTCTCTTGCTTTCTCTTTCTTTTTCTTTCCCGTCATAACTTCTCTTATCTCTTTTCTTTCTCTTTCCCTCTCTCCCTCCTTTCCTTACTTTTCTTCAACTCGTACTTCCTTCAACATCTTTTCCTCTTCCACTTTTTTTTTATTTCGTTCTTTCTCTCGTTCTACCTATTCCGCGCGGGGGGATACTACCGCGTTTGACGTTTCGCGTTTCCCGGTAACCGACATATACCCCTATGGGGAGATATTCCCCTAACGGTCCCTAGGTTTCCTCTCTCTGTTTCTCTCTCGGTCTCCGTGCCCGGAATCCACCCTCGGGATATCCGCTCGAAATGGATATCGTTCGCCAGAGATGCGCCACGAGAGAACACGTTTTACGATCCCGAGCGATCGCCATGGGTGAAGGGTAGCAAAATGTTGGAGGGACGAGGGTTGAAAAGAGAAAAAGAGGGGTAGTAGCCGTGCTGAGCTGACTCACCTCGACCTACTACTTGCTTTTCTATCGAATTGACATCGTATGAAAATATACATTCATCGGACACCCTGTACATAACATAAATATACAAACCTCTCAAAAGCACGAGTCGATCTTTTTTTTCTCTCGCTCATTTTCCTTCCTTCTCTTTACCCCCCATTTCCATGTATTTGTGTGTTACACAGTTTATATTATTAACAAGTTTTGGGACAGCTCGATTTCAAGGGTCTCTCCTCGTCTCCCAGAGGGGATTTAAAATTCGGCAACAATACCCTCCACGGCTGTCCCGCTCTTTTTCTTTGCAACACCATAACCATTTTTACAGCGAGGTCGACACTCTACAAAAATACAGACACCGAGGAGACCTCATTTTTAATTCAACACGTATTATTTTTATAAATATTTATATCTCCACTAATTTATTGTTAAATCACTTAAATATTTTTAGAATGCTGTGGAAGGCGCTCCAGAGAGACTCGTTGAAAATTTATTCGAATCCCTGAAGGATCCATTTCAAATCTTACCCTCATCGTAATCTCTTCTTTTCGATCTTCTTAATCTTCTTAACCTGCAAAAAAAAAGCTTTGGCAACAAATTTATTCGGTCTTAAATTGCAGCTCATCGTTACAGGGGGATCGATGTTTATTCCTTGTACCGATCGTTGCAGTCAAGCATTCCATTTTCAATCTGGTTTTCCTTGTAATATACATGGATGAATCGTTTCGCTATTAATATTAGCGGTTGTTTTTTTCGGAAGAGAAACTACGATCATAATAAATGGACTTTTTACTATAAAAAAAATGACCGCTAGGATGATAAAATTGATCCTTACCTACCCTGGAAACTGATCATATTTTTTTTTTGTATCTCATTATATTTCAAATATTCTATATCTGCGTGTATCAATTCACATACAAGCTAAGTATATGTAAATAATACACATATATAAATATTAGTAAGGATATGCCAGAGATGACAATACATATATATACACTGATATATAATTCAAGGGGTGGGAACGTCTCGGCATCGAAGAGATCAAATATGCATTTGCATGGAGCTGCGAAGAGGCAGAGTGAGTGAGAATAAAGCACGGTAGCATGTACACGGGGTACATCGACAGAAGGATGGGGGTATATATTTTCTTCATCCCAATTTTATGTACAAAAATAGGGTGTCCTGAAAGTTTCTCCCAAAATTGAAATTTTTCTCTCCGGGGCATTGTTGACAAAATTAATCAATTATACAAAGTCCATCGATGTCTGGCTCAAGATCAAGTGACGTAGATGCAACGATTCTCGCTGCTTCGTGTGGACAGCAGCGAGCCACTGCGATCCTCAACTTCACGCTCTCGCTTCGAGACAATTGGGAAACGTTAATTATTAATTAAAATATCTCATTAACCGTGCGTCTGACAGCAAAATGTATGAGGACTTTTCTCATCAGGCTTTCGCGACGTGCAATACTCTGCCAATTTTGAGTATCACTTTTCGGACACCCTTTGGACATGGAAACTTTTTTTATCCCAAATTTCTATATATTTATATATACCCGTATATATGCGATAAATAGGGGGAAGACTGGGTGGTGGGCGCAACAGAAGGTCTCTCGCAAACCAGAGGAGTAAGAAGTTCGATGTGCAAGACGAAATTTCATAATCCCTGGCACCGGGCGCAAGTCGTCTCGGGCGCTTGAAGAAGAGGCAAGAGGTAAGAGCGGAAGGAAACTCCAAGGGACCTTCGGGGATGAGAAAACTAGCCTGGTAGCAGCCGAAAGCAGAAGCTCGATATGTGCATGCTCGGATGTGGGCATGAGGAGCTTTTATTTGACGGTGCCGAAGAGATCAACGTTCCAGCTCACTTTGCATCTATACGTATAGTAAAACATACGTGAATGAACCTATGCATTACGCGTATCTTCGAACTTCAACATCAAACTCTTTAACACGTGTGCGAAGAGCCTCTGAAGAGGAGTGAGAATACGAGAGAATAGTAAAAGAATGGCTTTCAATAGTTTAACAAAAAGAAACTTGTACAAAAATATTTGATAGAACACGTGAATGTGGCAAAAGTCTCGAAACAAGTTTTGATAAGTTTTCCGACGATGAGTTGTCAAGTGCAATGAACTCCAGATTGCTCAATCCTCAATTTTTGAAATTATGAGAATTGATCCGATTGGCTTATTCGATACGACAAAATCAATAACTCTTGATATAGAGATGAAGAATTCTGGGGAAAAATGATTTCGAAGGTTTTGAAATTATCAGTCGGAATGAAGGATGGTAATTTTTATTGTAATCCTGAAACGAGAGGAGCGCGAAAAGGGGGTGAAATTTTATGAAACCGAGATAAGTTGAGATCCTCAGGATGAGGGCTTAAGGTGAGTGTGTGTGACGTCTTTGCACGCCCGGAAGGAAGATCGATGTCGAGCATCGCGACGCCAACCCCAACCCTTCTTCTTTTCATCCCTCCCTTCCTTCTCGCCCCTTACTCTTGACAGAGTATGTATGCGCATCTTACCTAAGCCATTTTACCGATCGCCTCTCTCTCTCTCTCTCTCTCTCTCTTCTATTTTCTTCAACCCTTTCTTGGGGCTGTCATCCCTTGAGCTTTTCACCTTGTGTACTCATTCTCGTCTTCTCTACTTCGTCACTTCGTTCACTCAAGTTTTACCGCTTCTTCTTCCTCTCAACTCGTCGTGGCATTTTCTCGTACTTCAATAAGTTAAAAATTTCTTCTTCTTTGACAATCTCAACTTAGTCTTAATGAAAAAAATTTACTCTCCAACTCAAAACGTGCCATTATTAGGGAATATATTAACAAACATTCAGAAGTTATTCGGATGTATAAGATTTTAAAAAGTAGAATGATTGAATCGATAAAAAAAACGTGATCGTTACTTCACTTTTTATTTGATATGTATTAGAAAATGTATGGATCACGTGTACCTGCAGCAGGATCCAACCGTGTATGGGTTTACAGATGTATTTGTGTGGTACATACACATTTGCTATTTCCATTTTTGCTCGATTGCAAGAAGATGGATAGTACGTATATAGGGGACAAAGGAATTCTTATCCCGTGGAATGAAAATAAAAGAAAAAAAAGACACACGTAAACGTAGGAAAGAAACGCGTGCGGTCAATGGAAATTCAAGCTCATGGAAGTGGAAGACCCCAGCTGCACAACCACCAAGTCGACAACCAAAGAGAAAAATAACGCAAGAAAAAAAGAGAAAAATATAAAAAATATATACAGTGAGAACAAGACAAAATACGGTATACGAGACTGAGAATATCTGAATATCCGACGAAATCGAGCTGAAAGATACCAAATGAAAATACGTTATACAAATATATAATAATATCTACATCGTGTGAGAAATACGTATGAACGAAAAAAAGGTCAGCCAGTCCATTGTCCTTTTTCTTATAGTTTTGGAATTTTATAATTATTGCAAACGAAATGTTTTTTCCCTGATTAACATTTTGTTTGAACCATAAATACAGAAAAATGAATTATTCATTTTTATAGAATTATTGAAAAAGTTAAGAATAATATGTTTTTATGTTATTATTGCTGAGGCGAAAGAGTAGCAATTTCCAAGAATTTTCATACAGCACATTTTTTTCAATCTTTTTGCTTCTTTTTGCCCCGAAGACTGATTTTCGATCACCCGTTACGTGAATCAAGTCTATGTGTGTGAGTGTGTGTGAGTGTGTGTGTGAGTGCGATGATGCTGGGTGCAAATAGGCGAGGAGAGGATCTCTTATAGGTAAGGGGATGAGGTATGAGGTACCATCATTCCTTGAGCCTCCCCTTCCTCCCCCTGCATCCCCGAAAGTGCATTGGAGCGGTTACACGATAAGGGCCACCCACCCCAAACCCCCGTTCCGAGCAAAGAGAGCGAAGGAGAGCGTATAAGAGTAAGAAAGAAAGTGCGAGAGAGGGAGAGAGAAAAAGAGAGAAAGCTCTGCTGATGCTGTACGACGAAGCTGAGGAGGAGGGTCTACGTCTAAGACGTGGTAGGTTGGCCAAGGAATAAGGGTTGGGGTGTCTTGCACACGAAGGAGACTCTCCCGCAATTTATTCCGATATTTAGACCGTCGAGCGAACGCACCCCTTTGCCACCTCTTTCTTCCTGAAGAAATTAGCTCCCTCACGCCTCGACTTCGAGTATAGGGGTGGAATACCCTCTCTTCACTACCCTTGTACCTTTTTCAACCTTTCTGTATCCTCATTCATCCCCTTCCTTTCTTCCTTGTCCTCTTCCTCCCCTTTTCATTCTTTTTCGTCGTCTTCATACTTTTCTTCCCTATTTTTCACATTTTTCCTTATTTCACTAATACTTTTTATTTACTCGTTGTTTTATCATTTGATTGAGATCTTTCTCTTGCTGTTCGATTCAATTCTCTATCGATTTTTTTTTTTCAAATTTATCTAATACGTTCTTTAGATTTCTATTATTATTCGACTGATTAATTTTTGGAATTCTTCAATCTTCCTCGCCTCTCTATCGCCCCAAAACAACGAGAGAAGCGACTCAATATCAGGACATCCTGTATATTTACTTCGTTTCGTTTATTCTTGGAGGATTCTCTTCGTTTTCTTCGACTACCCCTATCGGACTTTCAACGATTCATGCATTTACGATTTTCACTACGAACCCTCTTCCTCTCTTGCTCTCTCTCTCTCCCTCTCTCCCTGTCTCTCTCTCTCTCTCTCTTTCTCTTCCTCCCTATTTCTATTACAGCAACCTCCGCGATGTCTCCTTTAGCATCTGTGAATCCTTCCTTAGTGATTCGGCTGGATAGTCCCTTTTTGGGCTCTTTAAGATTTGATCGAAGACGACCAAGAGTAGAAACTAAGCATCGAAGCATGACCGACCCCTTTCTTCTTCTTTCATGCACCATCCCTCTTTTTACTTATCCTTTTCGTCCCTGCTTTCAGTACACACCTCTTTCGCCTTGTGCATCTCTTGGACTTGCCATTTTCTCCTCTCACCCTTACTCAGCCCAACCACGGCGTCCTTCTAAAACGAAAACCCATCACAATCTCCAGCCCGCTTACCCTTTAACGTTCGATTCTCATTGTCTTTCGCACTTTCGTTTCTTCGTTTTTCACTTCCATGAACCTCATCGATAAGTACCTTTTCGTGGTCGTTCGCGGGGAAACAGAGAAATCCTCTTACCGCTTTTTCCAATCGTACTCACTCGCTCCTCGTATCGGAAGAACCTTTCAAAAAAGCTTCACACGCTAAAACACACACACATACACAAACGTAAAGGAAATGAGAGCGAAAAATAAACGAAGAAAATGCGATAGAGAAAAGGGAAGGGGGTAAATATGACTTAATTCAAGCGTGATAATTTTAGTGCCAATTAGGAAAAATATGAGAGTACATTTTTTGACAAATGTAGTCTATTTTTTTAGAAAATTCCCCACTCTTTTTTCTAATATTTATATTCACGTTCACTTTCGACTGGGAGAGAATACTTAAGGCACGTTTTTGAAAGGACTTTCAAGGATCGCCTCATAATTTTATTTTTTCGTGAGTATGCTTTCAAGTTTTCTTAGGATCTCGTCGTAAAAATTCAACCTCCCGGGTACTGTACTTTTAGAGAGAAGTATACGAGGTAATGTACACGTGTAGAGCGAGTATATGGATATATTTATCGGGCCACGGCAGAGTCCTGTTTATATACAATATGCATTTATATCCTGCTGGAATGGATTATATGATTCATGGTTTGAAATGATCGAAAGAAAAGTGAATGGTATGAAAAGGTCACTGAATATAGAAATTCATTTATTCGGGTTCCATGTTTGTTTTAATCGGGGAGAAGTGGACGCGGAAAAGTTTTTTTGTTCGCGAGAGAGGAATTACAGAGCAGCTTTCTCTGGGCAAGGAAACGCGATCGTTCAGGGGACGAGAAAAGCGCACCCGTTGCAAAGGGGTGGAAGTGCAAATAAAGCGTCACCCTTATTCCGCCCTCGGTTCATTTTCGTGAAGCCCAAAATTCTGGGGGTTCGTCAGGAAGAGAGGATGGGATATGAATACAGCAGACCGTTTTCTCTCTCTCTCTTTTCCTCTTTCTCTCTCTCTTTTTCTCTTGCTCCCCCATCCTCTTTTCCGTGAGCTTTTGCCACGACACGAGAGTTCACCAGACTTATTTATTTATATCGTGCCCCTAAATCTCGTCGCCATTTAACCACGATTTTCTTTTACCGGGCTCTCGCGTCTCGCACACGCCTTTTTTACACTCCCCCGCGCTTATTTTTCTCGTTTCAAAGTTTTGGGCGTCGCGAAAGTCGTTTCTAAGTATGTAGAATTGGTAAGTTTGCTAAATCCGAAGACTAAACTATTTGAACATTTTTTTTTCCTTTCACCATCAACAAAATACATCGTCGTTGTTTATGGTGGCAACTAATTAGCTACGTTTTAAAAGGAAGTAACAAATTTCACACAGTCCAAATTTCCACAGTAACTAAAGAGCTGAAGAGCTTGGCTAAAATCTTGAAAAATTTCGGTTCAATGATCACGGCATTTAGTTTAGTTAATAAGTTTCACCTGGTATCAAGGTCGTAGTCTTTTTCGATATCGGTAAAATGTGAGGCATATTGTATCGTTCATATCCCTTAGAGAACATTTTAGCTAATAGTTCTCCAACAACTCAAGAAACAACCAATCCTTTGCTATCATCGATCGAGTGCCTGTATCGGGCGTTCCTTGAATCCTTGTATGTGTATATATATATTGAAAACCGGATATTGAAGAGTCTCCGGGTGTGCCATAGTCTTTGCTGGCTGCCGAGACAGAGTGTGACGGACGGATGTCTCTGTTGAGGGAAAGCTGCTTCGGAATATTGTTTTTGCACGCTACGAAGATCGTCAAACTTTAATATGGAAATTGTTTTACTATACAGCACGGAATTTTAGCTATCAATCAAAATAATATGTGAAAAAAAAACATTGCTTTAGGATATTTCATTTCGTGTGTATTTATTAATATTTTGCTGTTAATTTTTTTATCTTTTACGGTATATTTTCTAGATAATAGTTATACAAAATTTATAGGAATGAGTGAAATTATTGTTAGTCTGGATTTCTAAATATTTTTCTTTGAATTACTCTTTTCTTCTTTATTTTATAATATATTCAGGACTCTCCGAGAGAGAGAGAAGTTCGTCAATTTCGACCTTTCCTTTTTGTCGCTCGGTCCCGCTGGGTACCAACCCTTAGGCACAAGGATAACTTATCGGATCGTCCGAAATACTCTGAAAGTGTGTCTCTTCACTCGGGCCGTCGAGACCACCATTCTACCCTGGCGATAATATTCTTATCAGATTGTGGAAAGATCGTAAAAAGTTTTTCAGTAAAACGACCGGGCAAGGACGATACGGACGATCGGGTGAGTTTGGACAAAAAACTCACATTCGAGAAAATGAAGTCCTCTGGCTCCATTGGCACAACGGATGACCTTTCTCAGGGTGTTCTAAAACAAGGGACGTGTCTTTATATGACAAAAAATAGTACGAAGAAACATTGTACTTCTTTTTTCTATAATTACATAAATTTTATGCAATTGCACAAATCTAATGTCACGAGTAATTTGATAAACTTTTATGAATTCGAATTCTTTGGATGAATTTTTATTTTCAATTCTCCTTTTCAATTTAAAGTCTTTCATTCTGAAGAAATGCAATTTTCTCACAATGTTAAATTTTCCTTTCCTTTTACGTCAGAAACGTATAAAAAGTATAGAAGATTGCAATAGGGTGTGAAATTCGATGTATAGGTGAAGAGAATAAAAGTGAGAGTGCAGATGGAAAATATAAGGCACGCTTGATGATGACGTATTCTCACATAAAAAAAAATATATATCTGCTTTTTTGACACGGCCTGTGACTAGACACCCTCGGGGTAAAAAGGCAATGATAAAATAACTACAAAATTACATTTTATGAGGGTGAGCTGTTTTATTGGCCAGGCATTTTTCGCCCGTTTTTCCCCTTTGCTCAAGTGTTCCCGTTTTTTTTCCCTCTATCTATCTTTTGACTTTTCCTCGTATTTTTCTATCCCTTTTTTTCAGCCGAAAAAAATGTGCAGATACCCTCCACGAGAACCGTATGGGAACGAAATCCATCGGATTTTTTTAAAATTGAGTTTCCGAACGAGCTTTGCCAAGATCCTTGAACTCTCTCGTCCCTTCAGTTAAATCAAATGCCGAAAAGGTTTTTCGCGTAAAAAAAGAGGCTTGTTACGAGTGTGATCCGTAAATATCGTCCCTCTCAATGGAATCCGGTAGATCTCCGGTTGGTTACAAAAGCCGTAACAGGAAATGAATTTCAGATCATTTTAAATCTCGTGACTTTCGAGTTCGGTGCTATATTTTATTTTCCACTCACATTTTAGTTCTCGAGTTTGCAAAATTTTACAGAGTATATCAATCGCGATCTATATCTACGAGTTTCATGACTGTTTTGAACATACAACAATTTCATAGCGCGCAATAGGTGGTCAAGGTAGTTAAGGGTGTGAACTTGAAGTAGTATTTCCGGGGTAGTTTTGGGCACGAGATCCACAGCCGTTGGTCTCGTATCTCTTTGGGCAATTCTCAAGGAATAATGGAGCGGACCGTGGCTCGTTCAAAAGTCCCATAAATCCCAGAGGGTAAAGTAGTGGTGAGCGTGGATTCCGTAAAAGGGCCGGAAGAGGGGGTTACGGTGAAAGGGGGTGGCTCCACGTGACCCCCTCTCCATGAAGATTTCTCGCACTATGTACCAGCTTGAAGCGTAAGGGTTGTTCAGGGCGGAGGCTAAAGGGAATGTAGGGGTTGAAGGGGTTGGGACATTCGTGGTGGATGAAACGAAGCTAGATTGGGTTTTGGAACGGTAGGCGCACTTGCAGCCATTTCCAGTGGATATGGAGCTCCAGTGAATAGCCCGAAGCCCGAGTTAAATAGCCGGAGGCTACCAATTCCCTGCCTGCCAGTGTACACGCGTCAATATATACCTCTAAACGCACCCCATTCAACCCCTATTTTCTGGGCGTCGTTCTTACCTTTCTACACATCTTGTTTCCATCAAACCGGCCCGACTTCATAGAATTTAAACTTGATAAATACTTGGCAAAACTTTCGACCAGATTACAAATCTTAAGAAGTGCATGCACCCGATAAATTTTTGTATACAAAACGTTGTAGATACCATTACATAATATATTTTTCTTGAATTTCCAAGGGAGCGAGATTAAATTTATTTGCTAGAAAAGTATGGGAAAAATGAAAAACATCATGATGAAGGTGCTCAATAAGAATCAATATAATTGGAAAAATATTTCCGACGCTATAAGAGCTTTTATGGAAATATTGTTGTCTGGATTAACTCGGAATATTCCAAATGTACACACATATGGACACACTCGATCAGAAAAAAAAAAAAACTGGGGTGAGGAGATAAGAGTTTTCCGTATACACCATTTTCCAGATCGTTTTCTCGATATACATTCTTTTTTTATCTTGTTTTTCCCTCGCTATATATTCATATGAATCCATAATCTGAGGAAAGTATGCAAAGTCACGTATGGCGATGCAAAGATGTGGAACCGAACAACGATCGGGAGGGATGACGAATAAACGTTTTAAAAATAATGAGGAAAAACGTATTTATCCATATCTTCTTAGAAGGAAACGATTCCGCGTGTGTTTTATATGTAAAAAAAAAAGTTTATAATGATAACATTTTTCGATAAGGTTAAAATAAAAATATAAATTTCGTAAAAAAGCCTCATGAGGAATAATTTTGCGTTTTTGGGCTATAAAAAATATCTATAGACATAAATATGTTTAATACTTCGTGTAAGGACCCTTTGGTCTACAGGACATCACGAGAAAGAAGGTACAGAATAGGACGCGATTTCAATTTGGCGAGTAAGGCTCTCTCGGGTGCTAGACCGAAATCCCCGAAGCTGTAAAAGTCGAGCCAGCAATATAGCAGTGGTATCAGCATTTGGTCTCCCTCCCTCTCTCTTTCTCTCTTTCGCTTTCTCGTTTCGTGGCCCTGGTTAAATTCGCGAGGTTGGCCTCTCTCGGGAGGGCTCAACTCCCTTCCGTTCTGGTCCCACTTTCAATCCCCTTCCCCTCATCCATTGGACTCCTCTCAATAATCTCTTCCATGGTTCTCTACGAGCTCTACGTGTTCTCTACTGCGCTCTGTGTATATACACATGCAGTATACTCCAACATCGTCATTACGAGGGAAGGAAGAAGATACGATATTGAGAGGAATTCATCCCCGAAGATTTGGTGAAGAAACATCGTGCGTTGTCCAAATGGACGAGGGTTAACATTTTTTTGGATGGTTTTGTATCGTCGATGAAAAAATATTGGAGCTAGAATTGAGGGACATTAACTAATTAAGTGAATGTTAATCAAACAAGTTGGATGAAATTCTTCTTAATCCAATTGTGTTAAAATATTTTCAAGAGCTTTTTAACGCTGGATTTTTTATTCTTCATTTAACAAGACTCTCAGGTTTTTCATGGTAAATAGGTAAGAGTCCAAGGGATTGGTGCGAGCACTGGGAGTAATGATGGTGAGCTGTGGGAAAAAGAGGCTGCCGAAGATGAGCCACACTCCATGAATATATCGATAACCCATTAGAGAGGGGCTGCTCGGACTACCCTCTAAACGCGTACCCTCCACATTTCTCTTCGCACAGACCTAGGAGATTATACTCGACAAGGAGAGTCGTAAAGAGCAAGAAGGACGAACAGGAACGAAAGAGAGACAGAGAGAGAGAGAGAGAGAGAGAGAGAAAGCATCACGCCCAGCCAAAAGCCTTCGTGATGATGCTTGATGGCATGGAGGTTTCTTCTGCCGGCGATCCTCTCGACCGTAGACTGTTTAAAGAGGGTAATCGGGGCAGGGAAGGGTTTTGAGTCGGTCGGGGGAGGGAAAGGAGGAATGAAGCAGAAAGGACACCCAGCGAGAGTGTATACAGCTAGCACTTCTCGCACGTTTCTCCTTCCATCGTCTCTTTCCACAAACGGTTAAAGCCGTCAGGATATGGATGGGGGGAGGGGGGTACGGCGAGGAGGATGGGGGTTGTTTATAGCCAGAACCCGAATGTGGACCGAAAGTGGATGAACGAGAAAGACGCGTCAGAGAATACCGCTAGAATGAGGATCAAGAGTTTCTCAGCTCTACGGGCTGTCCAAAAAGCTACTTTCAAGTTTCAAGGGTTCAACGATAGACAACAACAATCTCGAGAGAAAAGTTCTTTCAGCCATTTCCTTCTTCAATGTAGGTATTTCGGAAATAGTGATTAATTAACGATAACCAATTCGTCTCGTTGATAAAGAGCGGGCCTGACACATCTATGACAATTCAATAAACTATGAAAATACAATTAATATCTGCTACGTGTTGAATAGTAAAAAAAAATTGCTACGGACGTTTCTCTTCAGAATTTAACGAACCAGCTTCTTCATAAATTCAAAGACTGAATCTCCAGACACAGTGTATATGGAGTCAGTACATGACGGTGGTCGGTGACGATCTCTAGTCCTGTGGATCGCGTTAGACCAGCATCGGGGAACCGCATCAGCTCTCAGCCGAGGAAACCTATATATGGTATATCGGAAGCCACAGTAGCGACAAAAGAGACAGTGGCGTTGCTTTAATCCTGGCATTAATGCCACGGCAGGCAACCGTTCCTTTATCCAGATATATCTCGACTGATGCCATCCCAGAAGTGTGTGCAGGACAGTAATCTATGTGCATACGTAAAATTTAATTTATTGATATAGTTCGCAGTTAAAATAAAGAGTTTCTGATGAGTTATTTGGTAGAATAAAGAACAACATTTGTTACATCCTAACCGTCGAGGCATTCTAAACGAACCGATAAATACCGCCCTGAAGTTGAGGCGAAACATGAAAGAAGCTTTACGGAAGGCTAAAAGTCCATGGAGAATTCATTGATAGGAGCGATAAAAGAATTTTTATTCCGATATTAATCGAACCGTTCGAGGACATCAGACCGCATTGGTGTCGCTTTATTAATCTATGGATATATTTATATATTTTGAATAGTAGATACGCACTAGAACGTTCAGACACGACCGGCCGGAACGATGTATATAGAGTGGAACGACCTTTTATACTTGGTGCGTGTATCAACCCAAACTAGACACGCTTTCACGGTCGTCTCTCGCCTCGTTGATTCCGCGACACATTGTCCGTGAACGACAAGTGGGGTGAAACACCTTTGAACAATACCCCTCTTTCGCTCGTGTTTTACCAGCATATGTGTGGTTCGAGTGTGTACACACAATGTATGATTAATCTTGGCTGCCGATCGTTTATCTACTTCATCTCTCCAATAGCAATGACACGAGTCTGCCGCCCTTTGTCTGCAATTTAAACTTTGGATGTTTGCGCACTTTTACAACATCCAGAACATTATTCCAAATCCAAAATTACTATCTACCATTGAAATTATTTATTTTAAGGCTTTTGATTGGGTTTTGAAATTAATTAAAAAGAGTCGTATGAAATGCAGGTACTTAATTGCAAGTAGAAAATGTACCTGCAAAGCTATTATTTTTCTGGTATTATGAGAGAAGATTACTTTTACATAATATAAATTTCGTTCCAGCCAACGGCCCACAGGATTTCATTCCAACATTTTTAATCACATCAAACAATACCACTGACGTCTATGTATTCGATAAAACATTTTTCATACGCCGGTCATAAGTTGATGAAAAATAATATATAATTAGCCCAATTCCATTGGGCTGCAATCAGTTTATTGCATGCGCGTTCTATTGAAACTAGTTCGCTGATTTTTTTTACAGAAACCCTCGGACATTTATGAACTTACGATAATTGGGGTCATTCAATGAAAATCATTTATATAGCCTCGTCGTGCGTATAAACAACGTCACTCGTGTTTGGTGCCTGGTCTCGCTGGAAGCAGGTATAATTCGGTGGGTATGAGAAACTCATTGACGTAAAGACGAAGATGAATTCTTGACCGTATAAGAGGTTGGATAGATGGCGAGGAAAAAAAGGTGGTTCGCGGGAGGAAAGCGAAAATCGGAGGGAATGGAAGATCGAGTGAAAGGGCCTGGCAAACGAGAAAGTACGTCCGGTTATCCACCGACGCGATCTCCCATGGGTTTTACGAGTGGGTTAACGACTTTACGTATATATGTTCATCTATATTTCTATGTACATTTATACATACGTATATAGATATATAAACGCATGGACATCGTAAAAATGAAGGTTCTGGACCACTGGGAGTTTCTCATTCTTCTATCTCCCTCTATCTCCCACGCCACGCCAGCTTTTTCAAACCCACCCTTTTTTTCTCAATGAGAGTACGAAGGGCCACGAACCACTGCTGCTTCTGCCACTGCGAAGTACTAATTAACTTGTGGCCTGGCTGCCACGACCGTTGAGCTTTCGTGAGAGCGAAAAATAAAAAAATTGCACAGTGAGAGATCGCGGCTCATAGAAGGGGTGGCGGTTTATAGTCAAGAAGAGGACTAGAGGGTTGGCAGTATGAGGGTGGAAGGATCGAACAAATATAGAATAGCCAAGGCACACTTTTGTGCCACAACAATGAAAAAAATTATGTTTTATTTTTTATTTTGTTGCTTTAACCAATTAATCGTTGAATTGAAGCTTCAAACATTTTTCTTAGTGCCCGAAAAGAGCCCAATTTCATCAACGACTCCATCGGACATTTTTGACCTTTACTCCAAATGGAATTCTTTTTTTGTTAAGTTTTAGTAAGGATTTTTGATCACCGAAATTAGTGGTCTTGATTTTCCTCATTTTATACATGGCTGAGAGATTCGTTTTAATTTGATTGTAAAAAAAATCCTCTGAGCTTGTAAAAGGGTTCGTTGCCGATGGATTTTCCATTTCTCTGTACTTTTGCCTACGCATATACACTCGATGCGTCACGGTGGAAAGAGCACCACGTCGAAACGAAATGAATCCACTGTTTGTCGAGATCTCTGATTGGCCCTCTCGATCGTGCCATCAAAGAATCTCTATCCATGAAGTTTCTCTCTAGTCATTATTGAACCGAAAAGTTTATTAACAATGGTTCGGAAAAAGCCATTACATTTGGCGAAAATCATGAAAACTTAGGTGGTTTTTTTTTTTTATCATTAGTGTGTTTCGATTCACTGAACAATCGATTGTTTCCACTCTTTCATTATTTATCGGTAGATTGATATAATTTTTGTGTATTTTTTGTTTTTTTCAATTCGTTATAATTTTCGAGGATTTTTTCTGTATGGATGATATAATCGTATGGCAACGACAATCGTTTATTGCATTATTGATCGTTTTTGTTGTGAAATTATTCAACGGTTGATTTTCGTAATTTTTACCTTCGACAATGTTTCGTTGTTTATTAATTACATTTTTGTAGAGGTTTTGTGTATAGGTTCGCGAGCACGAAAACCATATAAAAGTACATTACTCATGCACAGAGAAGAGTACGTAGGGAATTCATCGGAAATTCAGTATGTACATTCGTGTCAATGTTGGCGAAAATTTCAGTTTCAACACTTGCACAACATCATAAATATTTCACTCTTTTTTCATATTCTTCCGCCAACCTCTCCTCCTCCTTCCTATTCCTATCTTTCTCTCTTTATTTCTCTATCGCTGTCTCTTCCGTTAAGCGCAACAGCGCGAAGCACAGAGTGCGTGGGTACGCAAAGCACAGAGGATTAAATTTTCGAACGTATGCCCCACCCGAGAGAGATTAAAGCGACGGAAAAAAACAACGTTGCATCCGGGAACGGAGCGAGAGAGCGTCGCAACTAAACTTAATAACTCCTGCAGTGTGTCAAACAAATATTGACGGCTATGTCAAGGTATATGCGACCCATTATTATTTTTTCTTCGTTATTTTTTTGTTCGTCCAATAAAAATTCCATTAAACTCTTGACGATTTTTTGGAATATAACTCCACGTGATACGGTGCAGTGTTGTATACATTTTTACGTGCATCAGGTGGATATCATAGAACTTGACGTGTCGTCATGGAATAATAAGTTCAGAGGTCGCACCATTTTCAAGATCATCCAGAATTCAAGTATTTTTCCGAAGTATTCGTAGTTATAGCACAAATCGAATCGAAATAACTATAAAGTTGTCTTTGATGATTCTTTGTTTTAAAACACCGAAAATTTGATACTAACATCATTTGACATTTCCATGCTTCGAAACAAATGTAAGAAACGTCAAAAGTATATACTGAAAAAAGAGGACAAATGATTTTTATTCTCGATAGCTTCGGGGCAGCAATGAAAAAAGAAGTTCACCCACGACGAGTCCAAAGAGGGTGAGAATACTGGACAAAGAAGTGACTGCTTAGTCGAGTGGTCTAGACTTCCACTGTTCCATATATGTTGTTCCGTTTTCTTTTCCCTCTCTCTCTCACTTTCTCTTTCTTTCTTGTTGACAACGGAGAAAACTTAGAGTTGCCCACAACCAAGGGGAAAGTGTGTCTTCCCACTTTTTTTAGTTTTGACATAACGGAGTAAAAAGTGACCCAGTTTTATATGAATGAACCTATGAGGGGCAACTGTTTTGGCAAGCATATTAGACATGCGCCGAGAAACGCATATTCGAAGTTTACTTTCCAAAAGAATTGGCTAATTAACGGGGGTGGCGTTACGATTGTTTACAGTTGGATAGTTTCCTTTTTACAGAAGCATAAACGTTTTGTACACTAGGTACAAATGCCTTTTAAAGGATAGCTACTGACAAACGTCTAGGCTTCTGTCATGAGTTTGTGGTTCATGATGGAACTGGGTTTAAGCCCTTTCGGTTCCTAGGACTTGATGCAACACCAAATTCACACTTTATCTATCTACATATATACGTTCGTGTGTCCGTGTGTGTGTTTGTGTGTGTGCAGAAGTAGTCACGAGGTGTGGTTTGTGTACAGTTTGCACGCTTTGCGACAGAAACATCACCAGGCAGAAGCAAGAGAACTACACCATTTGCATTAAATAGTACAGGATGTAAAGCAAGAGAACTGGAGAGAGGGAGAGAGAGAGAGAGAGAGAGAGAGAGAGAGAGCGACCTGCAGGAATATCCTGTTCCGAGGTTACCAAAACTCCCACACCCCTCAAAGCAGCTTCATCTCTTTAGCTTTGCTCGAATGCCATCCCTTCCCTCTTAGTACACCTTGTCATGCACTCAACTCGCTACTGTATGTTCCTCACTCTACCCTGGCGTATCCGACCGGTAATGCGTTTCCCTCTTCCTCCCTAACCGCACCGCATCCCCATTCAACGTCTGTGTTTGTATAAATATGTGCATATGCGTGCATAAGCTGTAATGAAATGGAACTTGGTGTCCTGTTCAGACTACATTCGGGTATTATTTGCTAGGAGAGATGCGTTTGCACAATTTCTCTACAATATTGTAACGCAAGCGCTTGGAAGATCGGCCACCATGTGGAGACAAGGATTGTTGCATTACATTTGCAAGTGTATGCCACGCGGATCAGTACAGTTGGATAATTACATTGAATTATGAAGACAAGTTGACGTGAGGCAAAGAATGTCGGTGCTGGAAAGACAACATTAGAAATTAGGAACCAATTGCTGCAGGCTCCTGGGAGAAACTGGTTTTTACCTTCTAGACTCCGAAAATTGGATGACATCAACTGACCGTAAGAAACTATATAGTGTGCATGCGGTGGCTGGTCTGAAGGAATTTAATTGGACAACAGGAAATATAGGTCAAGAAAACTGGATTACAAATACTGGGGCCAGTAAAGCATGCAACTTTGCAAAGTGATGTATAGAAACTGAGCTGAGAAAATTGATCTTAGTGATCCTGGAAATCCTTCAATCCCTGAGTGGAATCATGAGATCCTTGAATGGATCATGGGGTCCTGAAAACTCATTTCTGGATCGGTTTTACTGATGCGAATCCCCAGTGGATAGAGTAGATCCGATCGAATTTGATGAGTAAAGTTTTTTGGATAATTATTAAAGTTCGAATAATGTTATTTCAAAATAGAGATTTTTCAACGTAAGCTTATTTCACTGCTTTCAGATATCAATTGCAACGTATAGTTTTTTCCCTTTTATCAAATCTGACGAATCCTCACGAAAGTATTTCTTTACGGTTTTTCAATGGAACTCGCCAACAATACGGAAGCGTTAGCCAGTTGGTGAATGGTGCGGGTTGGTTGAATGTGGGATCTCTTGCACGATCGCGTACAATCCCCGACTCAGACACGACCCAGAAAATCAGCCGATCGAGAATAGGGAAGAGGAAGAGGATGTGAAATTCACGGCGACGGAGTGTTCGTTCCGCGCGATATGGCGGAAAGTCGATCACCTGTTACACACGCTCCTTTATACTTTAAACACACTGGCACACACATACGAGGACGTGGCATTGACTACAAATGGCGGAAAAAGAGCACAACAATGCGTTTTTATCTCTTTTACGACCCGTTGCTTCTTCGCCTTTTCTTAAGCTTGGAACCACAAATAAAAACAACTTGTATTTCGACGAGACCAGAAAAACGTCTTGAATCGAAGAGAAAAAAAAATTGTTTGCTCGTTCTTTTGATAAAATACTCTTTTCAGTAAGGGCTGAAAATCACGGACTGTGCATTAAAAATATTGGAGCAAAAATTTTAATCTTGCTAAAAAAAAAAAAAACTTTCAAATGTATACACATCATAACACTGTTTCCCTACGGAATTTCATCTTTACAAGAATGTTTGAAACATCGGAATTACAGTGCGTTTGCAATTAGTGGATATTATGCAATGATCGTTGGACCTCTGTGTTATTAAACCGGAAAAGTAAGTAGATGCCATGATTATGAATGCCTGCGAATGCAGATGGGGATGATACGAAACATGGTGTGAAGAGGATGAGAGACTTCTCTATTTTTCCTTATAAAATTATATGTCTATGTATATATGCTTTAATATATGTATATTCATCAAGGTCTATATATACAACTATATATGATAAAACAAGACGGGATTGAAACGAGGACAATCGAGAGTGGCAGGATTGTGAAACGAGTCCGATGCGCCTGTACTCGAAAGGAACTGAGTGCTGCTCTTCCTACAATACCCGAAAACCTATATAACAATACATCGTACCGTGCCTGTTTCCAGCGAGTCGTATATACAAATCCCATGTATATGACACCGCATGTACGAATAGGTGTGGTGCATATGGGTCGTTCGAAGTGAACCAATTAAAATTCTATATTCATTAAATAAGGGACACTTTCTAAAAATTCAATTTAAAAAATTCGTCATTGTGAATAAAAATCAGATCGAACAAATCAATTTCGTGTTGTGGTAAAAAAAAAGAAGAAATCGACTGCAAAAAATGTCACTATCGAATGAAAATGTAATCGTTATAAAACGATTAATAAATGATTCCTGTTGGAATGAAAATGAACAGGAACTTCGAAAGAGGATCCAAGATTTTTGGCAGATTCACATCCTCCCTGACAACTTTTCTAAGAATTCGTTATGCATATACATATACACATATTTATGAAATCTCTTCGATGTGTATCGTGTAGTATAAGCTTGCACCATCAGTCGGAGGACAATACGTTGAACAGACAATATATACGTATACTGGTTGCAGCCGACCCTTACCGCCAGCATGAGCTCTCTTCTTCACCATTATCCCTCGTTCTCTCGTGCATACATATGACATATATCTCCAAAATGCATCATCCTCTTGTATATAGTTTATTATACACGTATAAACCATCACCCACGTCGAATACAAAGCCCTCGATCTCTGTGCTCGTCATATTCGTGTGAAAAGCCACGTGAAATTATTTTTTAACCTCACATCAAATTTAAAGAGAAAACCTTCGCGTGGCTTATTTTACATTATTCAATAACAATAATTATGGAACATAATATATATGTAACCAATAAAAAACAATGCTTATAATAATTTATGATATTACTCACGAGGCAAAATTTGAAAACGACTGTCGTTAATAAAATATACTTTTTTTCATCTTCCATCGTCGAGTCATTGTTACTATTTTATTTTTTGTTCTATCTCCTTTTCTTTTTTTCTTTTATTTTCATTTTAATAATATAACGATATCGTATGAAATTTACGTTCAGAAGGTAACTTCGTTAGTTTGAATTATTCAAAATTTTCTCGCTACTGAAATTTAGGCCAAAAAAAGTAAATGTCAAGATGGTGAAAAACTGGAGTTTTATAAAAAGAATAAAGTTAAAGCTTTTTCAGTTCCTTCTGGAATTTTCATGGACAAGAGTAACAGAAATGTTTTCGACAAGTTTATAAAAAAAAGAATTGTTTTTTGAAAGGCAAACGGAGCTGAATTCGTTTCATTTGAAAGGCCGTTCGTTAAATTTCGTTATCTTTGTTTATTTACTTAGCCATCTGAGTTTGAGTACAGCTGAGAATCTCGACTAGTGTATCAAAACTTTTGACCAGGAGTGTATATAAATGCATTGATTTTTTACCTGAGTTTTTCTTATCTTTTCTCTTTCGGGTGGTCTTTGTTCCCGATGAAAGAGGAAAAGAAAGGAGATCCATCGTGATCGAGTTGTGAAGAAAGCTGAGCAAAATTCTCTTTCATCTATTTCTTTTTCACTCGCTGTTTCGTCGTGATCGGCAAATCGTTAACAAACAAAATAAAGTTGAGCTAGAATCGGTCATAACAATGTATGTGGCCGTTCGTAACGGGGTCGTTCAGACGATGTAGAATGCTTGTCGAATTCAACATCGTCAGCGAATATATGGAAAAGTAAAAGGAAAGAATCGGGAGAAAAAGAAAAAAAAACTTCAAGTAAAGGAAGAATAAAAAGAATAGAGAGAGAGGAAAGAATGAAGAAAAATAGCGAAAAAATAAAGAAGAGAGATCAATATTCAAAAACAATCAAAATAAATCAATAATTATTATAAATAATTAATATAAATCTTTCCGAAAAAAATTAATAAACTCTTGACACATCAATCACTAAGTAATTTCATTTGTACTTACCGTAAATATTTCGTGACTGGATTATTGCCCACAAAAAAATCCAAAAATATTTGAAATTACGCTAATAATTAATGTTTGAATTCATTATCAAAAACAATGCTTCGGATTTAAAAAATCATCAACTGTATAACCCAGTATATACGAAGGCAAAGGAAATTTTTATTTATTGAAGGAATCACCAAAAGAAATAGATTTAAAAAAATCGACTACTCACGTTGTGATGCGACTTTAACTGTTACGTATGAGCAGCAGGGTGAAGGATTTAAAAAAACATGGAATTGATGAAAAGAAAGATACTGCAAGAGCACGATTTTTATGGAAACACCAATTACTTCAATTATCTTTATTAATAGTTCATAATCACAATTCTAGGTAATCCAATCATACACTATGTACAACACCACGTGAGATCTTAATCAAATTTTCCTTCCTTCGAAAATCTCGTTTCGATCTCAGCCACTTAAATATCTCCATTGTCTCGGAAAATCTGGATAAAGATTTCTCATTGCTTTTGTCCATATTTATCCAATTCTAGTTTTTGGTTCCTTCACGATTTTTTCCCCCACTTTCCATTTCTCACTCCATAATCGATCTTTCAGATTTCAATTGTATATTTTCTTTTGTATTGCAACATTTTAACGATTTTAAACTTCGTTGAACAAAATTGGACAAAGCAGATTTGTGGCGAGAATAAAAAGTGTTAGAAATGTGGAAACACTCATGATTGCGGATTCTCCAGATCTCGGTGGTTCTTGAGCCAGCCTCTGATTACTCGCAGCCAGTGTTAAAATTTCCTCGGTTTTTCGCACCGGCGCTCCAGGCACACCAGGCATTTCTGAACGACATATCAGACTCAAATTCCCACCAGGAAAATGCTCACGCTCAAGTTTTACAATCAGACCGAGACGCGAGGACGAAACCAAATTTCCATCGATTGGCCCCACGCTCGGTAATTTTTTCGTCTGTGATTTGCCAACCTGCCGAAATCACACACGAAACAAATCATTTTTTATTGTTATTAATGATCTCGCTGTTCGAAATTGTTCGAAATTAAAATTAAAATTTTTTAATTTGATTTAATCTTGTGAATAATTAATTCACAAGGCAAATAGATGGACGCAGACTCTTGGTCCAGAGACTGGGGATTTGCATATTTTCTGTCATCTTGAAAGAGAATTTCAAAAGCGTTTTTGCTTTCTTTCGAAATTACATTTTTCAACTGCGTTAACAGGCACAAAAGAATTCGGACGATCCAGCCACCTAATGAATCTTTCATTCTGTAAAAATGTGTTCCATTATCTTCCTACGTAGCCGTTTCTTCATTGGCCAAATCGAATTTATTTTATTAATTTTTCAGACCTTTTTTGTAAACAAAAAATATATGAAATTTCTGAATACTTTCTTGTACGCTCGCCATTTTGTTACTTTGTAAAATTGGTAAATTTCCGATATTCCAACGATAGCTACTTATGTGTCGTTTCCAATTTTCTTTGCTTCCTCTTTGGTGTTTTTTTTTCGCGACTTTTTGAACTATATTTTATTTTTCTACAATCCCATTGCGTCTAAAATTTTTTCATTGTTCTGTTCCATGGTTAAAACTTGAATGTCATAAAACAGAAAAGTAATATTTGATTTCATTTCCTTTTAAAAAAATCTCGACGATATCCCTCAATGGTATTCGCAAAACAAAGTTTACATTAAAATGACATCATAGAAAAATGCACAAAAGTTCATTCGTTTATATGTGAAAGACCTCGTGTATCGAAAATTGCAAGATGTATTGTGGTTGGTAAAAGGACGAGATGATTTTCAGAATATGTGCCGAACGAGTGACTAATTCGGTTGGACGTGGTTTCGGGGAATGGAAATATTCGAGCGTGAATTAATTACGATAAATGCTATAATCAGACGCGTTATATCTAGCTCGGGAAAACGCGATGGGTCTGTGAACGTCAAGTCACGTTGGATGCGTTTGCAAATTTGCGAAGACAAAGAGAATATTTGTTAATTATGTAAAGAGAAATAGCCGCGAGCTGGGATTTACGTAGTTTTCATAGTCAGAGTTATTACTATTATTATTGAATCATTGTGATTGTGATTATTAATTTATTAAAGCATTATGATCGATTAATCAAGACGGGCAATAATGAATTAATTATTGTTATGATTATCATAATTAGATAAATTTTAATGAGCCAGATGGAATATACATTTTCATCTGTCCAAATTACAAAGAAAGCAAACAAATGAATAGAATTAAAAAATTAATCATCAGAAATTGTCACTCATTGATTATTTTTTGTAATTCGCTGTTAAGAATTGCTCAAAATATACGAACCTCTTTGTGATTGAGGAGAAAGCTCAGGCTGGCTTGTGGGAAACTTGGTGCGGAGGTGCAATTAACCGTGAGAATGTCACCAACGTCGTAATGAGTCCTGAGCCTGAGACCCTCAAGAGCTGGGTCCTGATGAGGAAGTACGGCGACTCTCATAACTTGGGAGTCAAAAGCGGTCGAATAACTTGGCGCTTCCATTGAGACTTCGCATCCGTAGAGACCAGCGAAATTGATTTCTTCTGAACAACAACAAGAAATTGTAAAAACTTGTACATTTTTTTAGATACATGAACATTCATATTCATTGTTAGGTCATTATCGATATTGGCGGATTGATTAGTTCGCGATAATGAATTATTTTGGCACTTTTTGACATTGGGTCACGAGTTCTTAGTGATTTTGAAAAAAAAAACATACTGTGCGGTGAACTAGCTTGTCCCAGGAGTATCACTTGCTTGCTGTCACTCCGTCCAATGTCAACCTTGACGCCCTTGACATCATATTCACGTCCCGGTGGGCTCGTTGACGGCATGAACGTGTAAAATTCATCCTTATCCTTGTACCACTTGACCGAGTACAGCTGGTCATTTCCAAGGTCATATTCACATCGTAAAACTACTTCGTCCAGTCGTGGATCAATTACCTGGGGAACATCGACTCTCAGAAATTGGAAACACTCGCCTGCAACAAAATCAAAACCATCGAGGTCATTATTATTTTTTTTCAGATTAAAGGTAAATTAGGAATTAATTCGAAAAGTTTCTTGAAAGGTTCAAAAGTGGTGGAAAAAAAATCCAAACCAAAGGAACCCAAGTTGAGTAGAAAAAAAAAATCTGTCAGAATAATTATACCACAGAATAATTGGGACGATTAAGACGGAAGTCCACATTTTTTTTGGTTAAAAGGGAAACCCCTGAAGTCTAAAATAAATCGTCAACCTTTTGGGAACTCTGTGGAGTTCGGAAAAAAGATAAAGCGAGGAAATGTTCGTTATGTTGAATAATTTGTACAAACTTTAATTATTATCTTTCATCGACAAAAATCATCGTTTGCATAAACATAAGCATATTTTCTGGCCAATTAGGTAGACAATGGTGAGTTGTGTGATTGGTTGGTCCGGCCAATATGTCGCTTCGAATCAATTTATTTATCGTTCTAATTGTCAGTCGTCATTGTGGTTATGCAAACCATTGGGGTTTATCCGATGGTTGGGTGATTAAAAGCGTTTCGTAACAAGCTTTGCACAGAGTAACGAGGATTATTTGACCTCCCTCGTGGGCGTTTTTCCATTGGGATTTTCATGAATTTATTCACGTGCTTTTGCACATGTGTGCAGCAGCATGTGCATGAATGTACAAATTTGAGTCCACTGTTAAAAGGAGGGATGAGCAGGATAAAAAAGCGTAAAAAACGATGAAAAAGAGGGTGAAAATACATGGGAAAATGAAGAATAACCAAAACTGAGGTTCAAGGATAAGGACCGTGTACCATTGTCCACGAATTTTTCTTTTTTTTCAACCTTTACTCCCGTTCATTCCTCCCTTTCATCCCCATGAAATACTTCTCAGGAGGTTCAACCTCATCCCTGCTGAATAAATTCACCGACGACGATTTCTCTTAATTTCACGTGTGACAACGTCCCTTATTCTCTTATTCATCCCCCTCGCCCCTTAAGCCCGCCCAGTTGTTTCCTTTTCTTCCCTCTTGTCTCTCGTGGCAAGTTTTACCTCGTATTTTCTTCTTTTTTCGTTTCTCTATAGCCCCTGTTTGCTTCCCTCCGACCTCCCATCCCTCCCCTTCCTACTTCGCCTCCCTTAAGTGTGTCCCTCTGTACTTCATCTAAATAATTCCCGGTACTCGGGGTGCGCTTGCCCTAAAATCATAGTGGCCGCTCTCTCCATTTCTTTTTCTCCGTCTTTCCGATTCTAGCCTCGTCTCTGTCTCTTTCCCTCTCTCTCTTTCTCTAACTCTGTATGCCATGATAAATCTAATATAGAGCGTGACCAAAAAGATAGTCCCGCAAAGTTTTTAAAATAGAGAAACGAGCGTAATGATTAAAAAAAAAAAACAATTCTCCCATTACATCGAATTGAGCAAACAATTTTTAGCTTGAAACAAAAAATGCCAAGAGTAGTTTCGATTTCTTGAAAAAAATGCCAGCTCCGAAGAAATTTTGTCTTGGAATGAAAAACGAATTCACCTGAGGCTCATAAATGTTAATTTTCCATTGACACTTATTGAAAAGATGTTGAAATTAATGAATTCTAATTTGTTGATTGATAAATAATGGCATTGATTTTGAATCGACCTGTAGAATGGTAAAAAAGTAAAAAGCGAGATTGAAGATTGAGAGAAAACAAAATTAGATGGATTCAAGAAGATTGAAAATGATGCTGCAAGAGCCCGGATGGTGATAAAAAAGGGAGAAAAAAAAATCCCAACAGTTCGAGATGAATACGACTTCGGGGGGAAATCGAACCCGTATAATTCGAACATCGGAGTGAAAATCACGAGGAAAGAAAAGTGAAGGGTCATCGTTCCGTCGTTACTCCCTTTTACTAATCAATTCTTATCGCTTACCTCCTTCCGTTTTCTTTTTTTTCCGTACAAATATATTTTCATCTATGCATAGATAATTATCTTCGTAATTCGATGGTAACATGACAACTTTTTTTCTAGTAGGATTGAAAGAATTTGAGGAGACACTTTTTCCAGCCACATATTTTGTATTTTGTGCCCATAAAAAAATGATACAAATGAAACTAAGGACCTCCAACTGATGGTCAATCGGAATAGGCAAATCTTTAAAACTGTTTATTGTCTTAATGTTTCGAGTCAATCTTTAAGCAATATTTAAGCAACAGTAACATGTTTTACAAGAGAGATGAGTATCGAAAAAAATGTTAAGTGTTGATATGAAATGACGTGTTCAAACAACTGGAAAGTTTTAGTGTCCACATTGAAAAATGTTTAAAAAAATCTAGAAAATTAAGAGACGTTTTAAAAGTTGGAAGCATCAGGCTGATTGAAACATTTTGAATGTTCCAGAATAAATGCCACAAATTTGTATGCAGTGACCCAAAAAACTTTGGTGTCGGATGGCTCAACAAAAATCAGCTATTTTTTTTCCTACCCTCTGAAGCGAAACGAGTGAAACGTTGCTTGCCATTCCGAGGGGTTAATTTGTTCCTCGAACTCTTTACAAAAATGCCAATATTTGTTTCATACACCAATACTACACTACACGGACCAATATTCGTTGATATTCGAATGCAAAAAAAAAGAGAGAGACGAAAAACCGGGTTTATACGGAAAAATTCAACTGCTGTTTTAAACGAGTTAATTAAACGAAAAATAAAGGGAACATTTGGACCATCCGCACTTTTTTGTCAGATGGCAAAGGGGTAAAAAGCAATAGTAATGAGTGTCGAAATAATAAATAACAACTTGTAATTGCCAACCCCCATCCCGTATATTTTTGTTTCGAGTTTTTAAATATTTTCTGCCTTATTTGAAGGACACGGGGTAGATTTTGCAAAGTTTGCTCGAGAGAATAGTATTTAAAGAGGGAAAGCAAACACGACGCACGGCGGCAGGGGGAGGGAGGGAGGGGGCTTGGATCGACAGAGGTGCATGCAGAATAAGGTACGTGTTTTTTTTTTTAATAATTCTCCCTGGTGCTTTTCGGCGAGTTCTGCCTTTGTATTCGTTTATGCAGTAGTTACAACTGCCATACAATAGGGGCAACCCTTTCGTTTTGTCATCAACCTCCTCCCCTCCAACTCAGCTACAGAAGTATAAAGCTTCTTCAGCTTAATATACTCCTTGGAGGCTTCACTACGCGCTTTGCTCTGACAAAGTCTCGCAAAAACACAAACGTCGCCAGATTAGGCTGTTCTCTCTGTCGTCATTCAAATACACATATTTTCAGTTAAATTCCTTGGGGAACATTTCGGATGCTTCTGCATAATACCCTGGAATGCTTGCAAGCGAAAGTTCCTTTTTTTCACCTTCCGAGTTGACAAATTGTAGAGAATATAACAAAAATAATCATAATTTACGCACGAAGTTATGAAGACATATGTTTTTTATCCTTAAATTTATAAAATATTTCTTTCCAGCTGATCTAACTATGGCTGCAGACAATTTTACGTGCATGCAAGTTCTTCCCTGGCCAAAATATTGTGGATGGTCGACAGATTTCTGCACTGGAAAAATTTTCCTGTTTAATTCTCTTTCCTTCGGGAACGAAAAGTCTGGAGGGCGAACAAGAGAAAGAGAAAAAAAGTTCAAGGAGCCTTACGAGCCTTGTCATTGGCACATTGGCAGGGGAATTTCTGTTCTGTTACAATCAAGAAGGCAATTAGTTTGAATAATTAGACCATTAATTAATGCACTTTCAGTGGCATTTATAGCCTATGTACCAATGGCATTTATAAGTTTTGCGGGGTGATATCGTAACGGAATACGAATGCATATTTATGTATAGATTTTCTGTCGCCCTCTCTCTCTAATTCCTTTAACAAGGCTACAACCCTTAGCAAAGGTTAAATTTTACCCACACGAGTCGTAGGTATTCACTATTAATTTACACATAGAAAGCATTCTCCTTTCCTGTTCAATTCATGTGGATTTGGGTTGGTGTGCGTGTGCGTGTGCATGTTCGAAATATGGAAAAATGTTCTTGAAAATAAATTGAATAGAATTGTAATTAAGGGTAGTGAAAGAGTGAGATTTTTTTTAAGCAAATAAAAAGTAGAGGAATTCTTGTTATTCCTTGAGGCCAATACATTCTCTTCGTTTTCGTTAGCATTATTTTCAAAATAAAGAGTGTAATTTTAACACGAGATGTTAGTGCGATATTTACTATAATTAATAAAATGGAAAAACTGGCTTATTTTCAATGTTTTATCTCGTTATTTTTTTTCGTTTTTCGTGTAACTCTGTTTCCAAAAAGTTTCAGCTCCCTTTCGGGGTGAGTGAAGCATTCGAAAACGCACAGACAGATAAATACGGTGTATAACGGAGAGGAATTGAGAAGGGGGTTAGAAAGAGAGAGGGAATGGGTTAGAGATCGAAAGATCGAGCTCGACTGTTTCCTGGGGGAATCGAAGTAGCGACAGAGGGGGTGGGAAAAAGGGAAGAGGAGGAGGAGGAGAAGGAGAGAATTTATTACCCAACGATCCTTGCATGGAGAGATCTCGATCGTAATTTTTTATTCCAGACCACAGGAGAAGGATTGGGGGTTGTTGAGGAGGGGTGAGGGGTTTGAACCAGCGGTGGTGGAAAAGAGGGGTCGGAATGCCAGTTTCAGCGGCTAGCAGCAGTCAACCGAGCAGACAGGCAGCAAGTGCAAAAAAACGATGGTGTTTATATTCAGGGTGTCCCTAAAATAGCACGCACATTATTCAAAACAAAATAGACCGTATAATTGTGAGACGATACGTTTTCATCAGTAAGTTCTCTCTTCGACGATCCGTTACCGAGACAATAATTAACTACTAAAAATCAAACGAACTAAGGATCTGAGAAAAAAAAAAGTTCAAAGAGTTCCCTTCTCACAATTGCGCAATCTATTTGTCCCATTAACATTTGGAGGTCACTTTTTGAACACTCAATACATGAATAAACAAATCGTATAGAATTTCTATACATAAAAGCCCGCTTCCATAGGATTTCTATTCACAAATACATGTGAGGGGCTAGCTGTACATATAAATTTATATATTTATATACAAACACACATATATACTTGTGTATATTGAAATTGTAGTGGCAAGGGAACGCGTCATGATGGGCGAGATCGTGGGTACGCGGTTCCGGGGTTTTGCGGATAGCCGGAGCCGTACACCATGCGACAGGTAAACACGACAATACCATCCAGACCGCCACCATTAATCCTGTTATTTGTCCGCTAATTAAGCGAACGATAAATTTGAAAGCAACTCTCGACTATCAAGTATATACATATATATATTCATTTACGAGTAGTGGTGTATATGGAAAATTCTCAGTTGTTTGATATTGTTTATTACAGAAGATTATTTAGGTTATTTATTTTTCGCTTGCCCCTTTCCCCGCACGAGCTCGATCTTCAATGTCATTTTCACCACAGAATTATGTTAAATATATGAAATTTATTGAAATAATAGTTAAATTATAATTACTGACAATCGAATATCCAATGGAGAATAAATTTCATACTTTTCATTAATTCATTGATTTTATTATAATTATTATTCTACATTAACAAATAATTCATCTGTTTTCAGCCTTCCCTATAAATTATTATTTTTCTCTTGTTTTTCTCTGTCATTTTTTTTCCTTTCAGTCTCCCAGTCCGGCAGCAATTATTGAGTTGTTCACTTGTACAAGTTAATTGCAACATATATTAAAGCCAATCGTTGCGAATTCTTGGCGGGCTAAGTGCACGCACACAAGTATATAAATAAATATATATATATGTGCATAAGTATGTTTATAATCGTTATTATGGTCCGACTTGCCCAAGACACGTTCACTCGTTACATTCCCTCGTCTCGTTCCGCTTCTAGCGTGGCTTTACGTCTGAAAGACTTTGGCTGGACATGTGGGTGGGTCAACGAGTCAAGTGGTCAGTCGCCACACCATAGCTCTTTCATTTTGTACATTATATGCCTTATTAAACATATGTAGCCAGTCTTAATGCACACATTTAAGACCATCACAAGACCATATCTCCCGTTAAACATGTATTATGTGTTGGAAGTGTCTCCGCAGTTAAACACACATCGTCTTAGTCTTCATCTACGTCCGGGTGTAATTTTACGTTGGTGAACGACCACGCTGATGTATTTAGCGTTAGAGCGACGGAGAAAGGAATAAAAAGCAAATACTTTTGTATATATATACATATATGTATATATACATTGAGCCACAATTGGGTGGAATTGGCTACGAGGGTAAACGCACGCTCTGCCGCCTCTCAGAGCTCTGCTTTCTTCAATTTACGTCTCCTCACTTCGAATGCACACAAGCCCACCCACACACGGGTTCGAACATACCTCGAATATAATCGAAACATATATATGTGAGAATTTCGTCCAAGTATATCCGTATTTCTGGCTACGAGTACAGGCTGTTGAAAAAATTCGAGTTCAAGCTCTCGAGGATGGTGAGACCATGTAATTCGAAGACGTAAAGTTTAGATCCATTTTTCTTTGTGACGTTCAGTTTTCGAGACACTTGTCAAAATAAGTGATACCCAATCCGTGCACGTCGATAAAAAGTGGGTGTGCCGTTGCCCCCGCTACACGTTCGCTCTCACTGGCTCACTGAATTGGCCCTAATTAATTCAATAAATATGTCTCCGGGACGGTGCATTTGGCAGACAAATGACCAAAGACTTGACTCTTTAGAATTCTGTCACCTATTTTTCTATACATATATCGAATACGATTTTGAAGACACTTGGTATGAAAGCTACATATAAGTTCCGTAGGGAAAAAAGCCGTGTCTTATCCTTCGATAATATGCTTCGATTCTTTCATTTCTTCTCCTTTCTTTCTCCCCGCGGTGCATTACTCGTACAAAAGCTCGTTCCATTTACTACCGATTTTTCCGCAAAGTCGTTGGGGCAAAAGACCGATGAAAAAGAAGAAAAAAAAATCCGTCTTGGCGTTTTTATCCTATCTTTCGATTGTCGCGTTTCTGTGTGAGTTAGTGTCACCCTTCTTATCCAACCTGCACCAGACTCTATCGACTGTCTTACACACATTTATATAGCTATGTATGTATATATATATATTAGTAGATAATGGCAAAGGTGGTGGATACTATGCCGATTCTTTTTCATTCTGATATCTGCGTTCGAGCATCACGGGTTCCTTTATCGTCACGTTTATCGGATCATTGAACTTACTCGAAGCTAATTGGTTACTAATTCATCCACCAATAATGGGACAGGATCATTCGTATGGCTTCATTCTCAGCCGATTTGTATTATTCCCATAACTGGCTTAGATATATTAATTTTATGGTATACATATAATAACTGCGTAGACATTTATGTATATATATGTATTATGATTTATGGCAAATGACAAGAACGTTAGACATATTTCATTCGTATCCTTTATAACGTTTCAATCAAATCAATTTACTCATTCCTCGTCGATATTCTCAACGAAATTTCTCCCTTTTGCTGTCTCTATTTTACTGATCGAACTTTAACGTCTTCTTTCTCGTTGCATGATCGGCTGGAATCAAATTTCCTTCGATACGTGTTAGGAATGGCATCGATACGTATAGATTTTACCTGAACGTAGGTATAGATATATCTGTATGATTATAGAATGGATTTACTACTCGTTTTCGTCTGAGAGACGATAGACTAAGGCAAGGAATTGAGGATAAGAAAGTGAGTGGGAGAGATGAGCGAATTAGGAACGTGCAGAGAGATCCTGAAGCGCGTTACTTCGTAAAATTAGATTTGTTGGCTCTTCGAGCTCTCTGCGCGACGAAGGATTAGATAATCGCGACGATCGAAATAGAAAATCACATTTCGAATGAATGAAATATGCTATCAGATTCTTCTTTCCACAGGCATTTTCTTATTGCCAATAAATTCTTCTGCATGAAATGCGAATAAAAGTGAAAAATGACACTAACAATGTAACTATAAAATTTTTACTTGCAAAATAATTCGGAAGCAAGGAATTGAAAGATTGAAGATCGTTCGCTTAAACGATCATACTAATGACAGTTGTTAACGACCCCTTATTAGGAATGACCGGACAAGAATAATGGCCCCCTCTCTCTTCCCCTCTCATAAAGCACAATAACGAGGCCGTTGCGAGAGAGCCGCATTACCACGAATGAATCAGCTAGTTGAGTTGAGAGAACGATGCCAATTAATAACGCGAGCGAGGAGGACGTTCGAATCGAGATTGAAAAATAGCCCTGGCCTGTGGCAAAGATAATATATGAATAAACCAAACCTCGATACTAATATTTTTATAATTACAAAATTACATTTTCTTCTAATGAAAACTAAGTTGTATATTTTTCTTTTTTCATGAGAAAGCCCCAGAAACGACTATTTCAGGTTCGTTATGACATTCTCCAAACGTTAGGTTCAAAGTTCGAATTTTTTGAAAATCCAATCGAATGACTTCTGTTTCCGAACTTGAAGAACTCGAATACCATCAAAAACAATTACAGCATCGACTTGTTTTCAGTTTTCAGTTAGAATTCCGTGTAAAGACACAATAACAACAAATTTTTCAAGTACGGTTTCGATTTATGCCGACAATTTCATTTTCGAGATGATTACAGCAACCGGAAAAGTTGGAAAAATAGCACCCTCTCTGCCGTAACTTTTTTAGACCATATTTTCGAAGTCATATTTCCGAATCAGTTAAAACAATACAGAATTCTTGATTTCGTTCAAGATTTATGTACATAAAGATTCTGCCCCCGCGGAGAAGAGATTTTTGAACAAGCATTTTGGGAACGAAAGTGGGTGGTAGAATTGAATTTGATTTATTTTCCACACCTCGACGCATGTCTGGTCCATGCTAGCATTATGTTCCACTTCGAGCAAGACTAAGTAATTCTATAATAATATTTTGGGGCTCTCTGTCTTTCTCCCTCTCTCTTGAGCTTTCTTCGTCTCCCTATCTTTCTCTTGATTCTTGATGCACGTACGAGGAAGAAACTAACGAAGTCTAGAACCGAGGTTAACAGGAACCCCGCCAACGCACTGCTTTATACGTTGCTCGTGATGAAGGGACGAATATACAATTTGCAGGAGTGTTGCTTCGCTTCCTCTCTCTCTCTCTCTCTCCCTCTCTCTTTCTCACTCTTGCTCTCTCCTTATACCATAAAACATGCCTCCTACTGAAAGCTTCCAAAGTCATATTCGCGCTTCGTGGCCTCTCAAAATTTCACTCACCACCGGTAAGCTTCCTTCTGCGTCCTGTTTCATTTTGCGAATGCGTCAACGAACTCCCAGTAATTAAACATTTACCATCACTTCATGGCTTCTTGTTCAATAAATACGGATTTTTTTAACAACAATATTTTCTATATCGAATTCAAAATGGTGTCAAAGATTGAAAAATGATGGTTTTCAATATTTCAAATGGATCAAAAGATACATTCTTTTTATAAATCAGATTTTTGAGCTGGAGTGAAGAAAATAAATCCTAAAATATGAGGGTAACGCCGATGGGTAAGTAAGCTGCTCATATTTTTAAATGACGTAGATATAACGTCGTAAAATTCGGGGTCAGATGTTTTTTAACGAAGATATATATCGCACTCTATATCTTGGACACATTGCAGTGAACAGGAGCAATGAAAACATAACTCTTGGGATTATATACTCTCGCGAGAGGGAAGGGGGAGGGGAAGAGTTCTAGGATACCACGACCACTTGTTCGATTCATCAAGTGGAAATTCCAGTGGCGCAAGAGCGGTTATAAATTCATGCGAGTCGAGGATGTTTATAAAACGCACGGGCCAAGATGAATTAACGAGAGGGGTTTACAGAGGATCCAATTCTTTTTGCCGGTGATTCGAAAAGGGGAGTGGAGAATCTCCTTGTTAAAGAATAAATTATTTTCATTGGTAACAATTACAATAGTTATTGTAAAATTCATTTGATTTCATTCGCTAATTTCTTTCATTTTTATTCTTAAACTTATCGTTAGTTATTAATTAACTTGGTTGGTAATTAAATGTGAATATCGTTCAAACTGTGAAAATCTGAATTCTTTCAAGTACATTTTGAAATTGATGAGAAAATTTGTTTAAAAAAAAAGCTGAAAATCAGCTGATTCAAATAGCTCACCGAATCTGTACATTTTCAAGATTTGTTTTATAATCATCCGATGATAAATCAAACGTCTCGTTATATTCAAAGTCTTTGTGAAGTAATTTGAAGGTTTGGGCACGCGATGCCTTAACATTTCGACTGCGTGAAACATTTTCTTGCTGAGCTCTGTGCGTCGTGATGATTTTAAGTTGCTCGACAAATAACGAAGAGCCCTCGCAGAAGAGCTGCTCGAATAATTGGGGCTAATTAATTGAATCGGAACGGCGCGAGCTCCCTGTCCGCTGAGGACACACACACACACCCTCTCACATCTACGATAGTTCTCGTGAGGGAGCTTATGCAGGAGGATTCGAAAGAGTGTACACTACGGACGCCTCATCATAGTTTCAAAATATTGACTGCTTTAACCATTTATGCAAAGATCTCATAATTTTAACCATAAGAAAAATCGCGTATATTTGAAATATGCGGAAAAATCCAAGGATTTTTTAGGGGAAAGGTGTTCGGCCTTGAATGAAAATTCTGTGGCCTTTATTCAACGATTCTTCAAATATATCTCAGCGAAAGTCCCAGCCAAATCCCTACCCCATTTCGAAGGGATTTATACCCCAACCAGAAAATGTCAGTGCAACACGAAGTCCAAAAAGCAATCCATGGTCTTGTTGATAAAAACAAAATATATATAAAGAAATAATAAAATAAATCTCAAATAAAAAAGAAAATTTACATAAATGAGTAGCGAAATGAATTGCAAAATCACGGACACTCGGCGACACGTAGCAATTATGTCACGCACTCACGATCCCGTCACCCTGTCGTGAGCACCGGGGCACTTTTTCACACCGTTCCGACTATTGTAATCAATGTCCGTAACGAAAATCTCGTGTCAGGAACAAACGCCGAGGCTATTACACATAAATTTAAAGGCTCTCGTTTATTTCATTTTTATTTTGTCCAACTTAAGCGTCAATCAACGGCGATGACCTACGAAATTGTTCTGGGTAATTTCGTAGACACAAGTTTTATTGTCGAAATAATAATAAACATTTGTTTCTTTTGTTTTTTTAAATGTCTTTATCGTTATGTCATTGTCATTGCTGCTCTCGCCGTTTAATCGAAGGATAGTAGAAACAAAATGGAACGAAATCAAGACGAGAAATGACAAAGAAATAAATAAACAAACCTGCAACTATTAAAATCGTCTGAATTTTCAATATTTTTGTGTTTCGCGGTTCGGGCAATAAAGAAAACGAAAATAAAAATAAAAATAATACATGAAAATCGGGGATCACTCTCAAGAGAATTGAAAACGCAAAAAAAAATATCGAAAGGTTTGGAGTGAACACACACGAAATGTGAATGAAACGAAGGAATTGCGGAGACTTTGGGAGTATAAAAAAGAACAAACACACCGATCGAAATGGTGAAATATTTGAAAAACCATTTTTTTCGAATAACAAAAACATGCGGAAAAAGCATAACCTACGTGCGAATATATCCATCCACGTACGCGCGTGGGAATAAAAAAATATGTATATCAATTAAAAGGTTCGGCTTTGACGAATCAAATATAATTAGCGATGCTGCGCAGATCAGTTATTGGCGATGTTACCATTTTTGGAATTCGATAATTCAACTTCGAAAATATATTATTTTTCATTTAAAAAAATTCTATTAATATTATATTCGTATTCCGAGAATCGTTCGTTCCTAATCACGTGCACATTTTGCCTGCCAATGCGAATTCAAGAGTCCCTGCGCTTGTGCGTGCTCACAACAAGAATCGGCGGACGAGTATAGCAACGGAATGCCACAATTACGATTTCATTGTTAATTATTATGCCGGTGGTTGGGCGCCTTCATTGTTCTGTTTCGTCATGCTCCCTTTTCTTTGTCTCTTTCTCTCTCTCTCTCTCTCTCTCTCTCTCTCTCTCTCTCTCTCTCTCT